>VDFB02042204.1:0-21803 GCA_007258455.2 Sequoia sempervirens
TTTCTCCCTTAGGTTTTGTAGCCTTCTCTAAAACTTCTTATTTTGGTTTAACAACCCTGGGATTTTCTATTTTGGCTTACCCCCTACCGCTGAGGATTCACTATCTAGTTGACTCATGATTTATAGATAGGGTTTATGAATTTAACTGATGAATGAGGGCTTCCTAGTTTTATGTTCTCAAGAAACCAATTTGCAAAATGCAAATAGAAACTCTCCCGAATTTTACCCAATTCCTAGCAATTTTTATTAACTCCCACGATATTAAAATCTTTTCAAACCCTAAGCCCTTAGATTTTACTAAATTAACCACTAACTCCCTTAACCAGTTCAATTTAGCCAAAAAATCACACAAAGAGGTATAAAATTTTCTTACTTGGGAGAAAAATTGCCTTCAATGTCTTTGCAACTCTTTTTCTTTAACTCCTCATGTCTTCTTTTGCTTCAAATTCTTACAATTGTGAGAAAAATAGGCCAACTACCTTCTTTATGGCTCAGGAGTGCAACGTCATCACCATTAATGCCTAAAAGAAAGCTCACATGAGCGAAATAACACTTAGCCATTTAATTTTGAATTATAGTCATTGAACACTTTGATTTAAAACATCATCCATGGTCCTCCTTCATCCTTGCACTTTCTATTTTTTCTTTTAGCAAAGCCCCTTTGATGTTGCCACATTTCTCTTTTTGCTTTGATCACCTTTTACTTCAAAGCCATCACTCATCGCTATTTCATTCTTAGCTTCTTTGGATGGATCCACGATTGTTTAGTGCCTAGTGATGGGAAGAATATTCTATTGAATATCCCTTAATTCCTCCATCGCTCATCGTAAAAGTGTTCTCCATACCTTCATCAGTAACTGCGATGCCTTGAGATGAAGTGATGGACATAAGGCTTAACTCTCCATCACTCATCATTGATATTCATTTTCCTTCATGTATGCCATCAATAATAAGAATAATATATGCGATGAAATCTTAACCATTATATCAGGTCATCCTCCCTTGAATTTATGCTTCCTCTATCACTCATTGCTAATAGGAAAGCCCTTCAAAAAAGACTTCTAGTGATGCCTTGGACCCCAATGATGAGAAAATGTATTAGCACCATCCATCGCTCATTGCTGATTCACTTCTTAATAGCTGAATCACACTAGCAATGGAAGAAACTTAGCGAAGGTTCAAGATTTAGCCACATTCCTTAGCAACAAGATTAATGGTTAAGCCGACATCTCTCTCGGCACAAAATTTAGTGAAGATGGATCAGCGATGCAACATTAGAACCAAAAAATTTGTCACTCATCACCAATATGGAAATGGAAAGCAAGCAGCAATGCACGATAGGTGATGAGCCAACAATACAAAGGACTATAGTCTTATCACGTATCATTGATTCAGAACTCAAAGCACTAAGGAGATCGACAATTTGACAAGGGAAAATCTTCATATCATGCATCACTAATATGAAACTTGAGGCCTCATACCTATCCACGATGCAAACAAAGTAGGGTATGTTAGGATCATCATGTTAAAAATAGGCCCTTAAGTGGTGATGAAAATTCATAAAATCAGAATTAGGAAACTTGACGTAAAAATTTGAATAAGTTATCTATACTATTTAAAAAATATGTAAGAATAGAATCTGTAGAAAATTGGATGTAGTTTCTAAACTACTAGGTTTATTTTTTATTTTTAAATCTATTTGATGAAAATTAAAATTTCAATGTAGTAGTACTTAAATTTAAGGGAAAAAATAAGAAGTAGGTGTTTGTCTGACCACCCTAACCACAATAAAATGATAACATTTTTTTATAAGATTTTAGATATAAGTAGAGGACTCATGTCTTGATGGGATGCACTTTTTTTGTTATTTTTTTCCAAGTAAATAATTAATAATGAATTTTTTATTACAACTTTTAAAAAATATAAAAACTCGTATGTCTGACCACCTTAACTTGGTCAAAACTTCATGAAATTCATTTTTTTTAATCCTATTGTATGAAAAGCATAGTGTGGATGCCAAATCTGCAAATGGTTAAAAATATTAACATAATATCATCATGCTAGTCATTTTGAACATATTAGATTAAACATCCCTATGAAATACTTAACCATGTTAAAATATGCAAAACTAAATAGAACAAAAACAACTAATTGCAAGCATATAAAAACATGATCAAAACTTTATTTCATAGTGGATTGGTACTTCTATGGAAAGAAGCCCTTTCCCAATCCTTGCTAAACTCTATGATATGTTGATATGAAACTACTTTGAAGATGATATGAGGTGCAAAAAATTAGTTCTCAATTGAAGAGAGTGACTTTGCATGAGATTGTACTATTGTTTCTCTTAGCAGTAAGAAGGGCGCCTCCCCTTTCCGAGAGGAGAGATTCATATCTCACATAGCTGTGGCTGAAGTCCAAGTTGTGTAATCTGTCGAGAGTTGATTACATAATTTTCACCCAATAGATAGGTTGAGGAATGAGCACATTTTGGTCAATGTGCCAAAGAGGAGAGATTCAAATTTGAATTTGAGAGTTAAATGCTAAGTTTGAATTGTACAAGAGCCATGTTAGAGCTCATAAATTCCTTGTTGGATGTACATGTCAACTTGTTTTTGAATTCAAATTTGAGGGAATATTCCTCAAAGATCCCATGTTGAAAGAAAATGATGAATTTAATAAATCAATAAATTGATTTATTTGTGCAAGTGGGAAAAGCTAGAGGATGTGATGGGTGGTTACATTAGGTTAATCAAGATTAGATTAACTTAGATGATGTTTAGGTGATTTTGGCTTATTTGATTGAAATATTTTGATTTATTTAAATCAAAAGGGATGGAAAATTTATTTGGGATTTAAATAAATAAATTTTGGATTATTTAATTAAAGGGATGATGCAAGATAAAGGTGGATTAATTTGCAGGAGATGAACTTAGAAGATGGTTTATGAAAGATGAAATGTTATGGTTTGATTAAAATTGATTTATTTAAATGAGGTAATGATGAAGTGAATTTTTATAATTGAAGGATGAAATATCAGATTTGATTAAATGAAGGTTATTTAATTAAACTAGCAGATTGAAATGTATGCATATTTTACGTGTCTACATTTTGCCCCTCTTTGAAGCAATGTACTTGCTATGTTGGTTCAAAGAATAAACTTGTTGTGATCAAAATTCAAATTTTTTCTAATTTTTTCGGATGACCCAGTGGAAAGAAGTACACTAGTACATTGTCTTCTCGAGAGATCGAGCAAAAAGATTCGATTTGATGATCAATCTTGTGATAAAGAGGTTCAAAATGGATGGTATGGATGATTTTGATGATGATGTGATAATTCCTATATGATTATGTAATAGATGTTTTATGCAAATGTATGATTTATGAGATGCTTAGACTAATAGATCTATATTATGATGATGACTATGTATGTAAGATGATATGCCAAATGTTGATGGTTTGTGGATGCAAGATGGATGCAGGATGGATGCATGATGGATGCATTGGTGATGTTATGTTAGCACAGAGAGAAGAAAGAAGAAGTGAGATGATGACAAGAGGATTCAACAAGTCCATGATCTGACGAGACTTTATTAGAGATGTTGATGATGATAAATGATGATTCGCTTATTAAGGATTGGGATTTTAAAAGGGCTACTTACCTTATGTTTGATAACACACATAGATACGATGCATGAAGGTATAAAGAACCAGGATGGCATTGTGCCTAGTGCAATGGACTTTGACTCGACAAACAGATAGGAGTATTCTTGTTCACACTTGACATACAAAAACCTTGCTAGGACGTACCTAACAAAGCAAGTATTTGCCAAGTTATTTTACAAAGAACATCAACAAGCACAATAGACAAAAAGATAATGATTGTTGCCCCATTCCTATCTCTCTAAATCCTTTGTTGGGATATCATCGAGAGGTCCTTGGAATGAGCGCAATAAGATAAATCAAAAGAAAATCAAGAGAAAACAATTCAATGTTCTTCATACCTCTAGCCAAAGGGATTTGTTTGATGGGATAAAGAATCCAAGTGATATCAAAATGATGCCCATTGTCAGTGATATATCCTAGGACATGCATTGTATAGGATGATGATGGTTTGATAAGTTGATTGATAGGCTATTGATATAAGGTTGATTGACATGTTTGCGAGTGATCAAGAGTTTGATTTTGTGTTTGAAGGTTTGTTGCTTCGATTTTGATTTTGTGTTTGAAGTTTTCTTTTGCTGACTATTGTGGTTGTTTCCATTTGTTTTGCCAAAGGATGAAGGTGACGATCAGTTTATTATGGATGATTGATTATTGCGGGTGTACCAAAATGGGATGGGTGGATTTTTTCAAATATTCAAATGGATGTTTTTTTTTGTGTTTTTGGAATGTTTTGAGGCTATTTTTGGTATTTTCAAGATTTTACAAATGTTTTCATTTTTGATTTTTTGAATTTTTTGGGGTTTTCTGAGATTTTATGAATGTTTTTGGATTTTGTGTTTTTTGAATGTTTTTGGATTTTTGTGTTTTGAATGTTTTTGGATTTTTGTGTCTTGGGGCTGATCAAAGATTAGCCCTCGTTTAAGCTCAGAGATGACATAGTTCGATTCCAATGTTTTTGATATTTTTTGTTTTATGGATGTTTTTTGGATTTTGATATGTTTTGAATGTTTTGGATTTTTCACCACGATTTTGACGATTTGGATATGGACATGTGTGACGATATCAGTTCTTTGTTTTGGGATATTGTTCAAAACCAAGCTAAGGTTGATTGATCGAATTGATGGATTGATGATGATGATAACATTGTTGAGGATACACAACAATGCAAGGATTTGAATGATCAGGATTGATGATGATAACATTGTTGAGGATTCACAACAATGCACAGATAGTGTTTAAGCAACACAAGGATTGAGATGTCAATCATATTGATGATGATAACATTGTTGAGGATGCACAACAATGCAAGCATAGTGTTTAAGCAACACAAGGATATCCCAAGGTGATGATTTTTTGATTGGATTTGATTGATCATGAATGATGAAGCTTGATTTGGAACAAAAGTTGTTCAAATGATTTGATGCAATGTTTGAAGTACAAATTAGATGAGACTGATAGTGATTGCTTGGATTGATGTTTGATGAAAGATGAAGACTGATAAGGAATGTCTTCTCGTCAAAATATGCCATGGGCTAGTGATTTGTATTTTGGATCACAAATTCTTTGACCAATTTTATTTCACATTTGCCAATGTTCGGATCACCACATAAGTTGGAGGATATAGATCAAGATTTATTCCTGAAGTGAGATCTAAATATCTGCCCCTAGTCTCTAGCAATGCATGGAATGTTATGGATAGATGCCCAGATAGGTGTATGGATGGATGGATATGGCATGCATGCAAAGGATACCAAGGATTATCTTGTGATAAGATAAGGTGTTCAAATAGAGGATGCTCATTTGGATTATGCTTCATGGCTCAAATAATGCTGCATAGGATGGGATCAATGAAAATGGCCCATGCCAAGATGTTTACCATAAGCAAGCATAAAGTGTGCCCCAAAATTTCATCAAGATCAAGATAACTTGGATGATGGATACAGATGGATGAAAATGGATTGGATCAATGGTTTATGGATGAATGGATTTATTATGGACAAGATGGATGGAATGCTCAATTTGTTACGGATAGGATGAGATGTTTTTGCCTGAAGTGGTGCACGTAGATGATCGATTCTACATATGATGCCTGTTTTCCAGGCTTTCATTATGGTACCTACCCAAAGCGCCACCATAGTGGTTTTCATTGGAGGATGATTTTTATCTTTATTGTTTTCAATCCATTTTCTAATTTTTTTGGATTTTCATACTTTTTGATTTTTTTGATTTTTCTGAAAGATTTTAAGCTCATGCTAACCCACAAGGTGTTGTTGATGTAGGTGCCCCTGTCATAATGTGCCATCGATATCTTTCCTGAAGAAGCTGCATTGCTAAGATACTTGCACTTGAATGCAGCTTTTGGGATTCCTAATTTACTTTGTCGATGCTTGAATTAACTTTGTCTTTGTGTGCACATCAGGATAGAGTGCCTTCAAAATCCTTATGATGAAGGGTCGTTGCCAATACATGGTCAATGTGAGAATTGGATATCATGCATGGAGGCATGGATGGAGTGTGTTTAGGGATAGGAGATGGATTGGATGACAATTTGGAACCTTTGACTCTCCAAACTTGGGAAGATGAGCAATAATGGGTGGATATGAAAGTGTACATGGAATTAGGACCAACTGCTTGATATAATTTGTATGTTGCTTGAAAAGCCTACTTTTTCTTTTATGGACATCTTTGATGGATACTTTTCCCTTTTTTATTTTTCCCCATAGTTTCTTTGACTGATGGAGTTTGATAGGGATAATCTTTATTTGTATTCTTTGGTATCCATATGTATTTGATTTGTCCATTATGATTCCTTATTTCTTCTACTTTGATAATGTTCCTTATGCTTTGATTCAATTCTTTCTTTTGATGTTGGTCCCAATTCGTGGATGGGGTGATGGGTGGATGAAGATTCATGACGTGGCTGGTTGTAATATTGACATCGGTTTCATCATAAGGATTCTTCATGCTCCCTATGTTGACATTTGCTTGAGACATAGTTTCCCCTAGTATTGTGGAAGTAGTACCTTCATGCTTTGATTTTGCTTGTTCTGAGAGCTCTTGTTTAGAATGCATTCTCTGATAACTGACCACTACAAATGATGTTATTTCAATTGGATGCTCTACTAACTCCTGAATATCCTTTTTTTTTACTTGATTCCTTGAGTGGATAATGTTGGATATTTTCATACATGATGTCTTCAGTCTAGATTTTGGATATATCTAATCTTGATGTTGACAACTCTGTTTGACTGTACGAATAAATAACCTGCTCTTTTTGTGTAACAATGTCAAAAATTAAGGGATCCTGTTCTAAATGAAGATCATCTATGTTTCCATCCATAGAAAGCATCTCATGGGTAGATGGAGGAGTATGTGCATCTTGCATAGATAGGAGAGTGTCCATTAGATCATTGTAGTATCTTGGATACACAAATTCTTGATTTTGAATGATTTTGGAGTTTCTTTCAACATGTTTTGGATCAAGTTCTTGACATGGGTCAGTTTCAAAGGATGGATTGCTTACAAAGGGTTCTTGGATGTCGTCATTAGGCATGGGGAATGGCTCAATATCCTCTTGATATTTGAGTGGACTTGGATCAAGTGTCAAGTTGAGGATTCCTTTAGTATTTGTAACCATGAGGTCAAAGGGGGTCAACATGTCTTGGAAAGGACCACTGCTAGACTTTGGTGAAAGATGTTGATCATGCTTTGGAATGAATTCTTGAGATATGTCCTCTAACTCATAAGGCGATGTAGAGACATTTTCAACATGATCATAGGTGAGTGGATCATGCATTATGTCAATAGGATCAAATAATCCTAACACTCCTTGAAATAGATCACTAAAAAGTGGCTCTTGATGTATGGTGATTTGATCATTGGGTGGGGTAAAAACATATTCAATGTGCTCCTTAATTGAGAGATCTTGAACATTTTTTTCAACAATTGTGGCAAAGAGATTGTGAATGTCTTCAACCATAGAGTCAAGTGATGTTGACATTTCTTGAATTAGATCATTGTTGGGTATTATTGGTGGATTTTGATCATGATTAAGAAGTGACTCTTGACATATGTTGATTTGATCATTGGATGAAGTAGACATAGCTTCAAGGTGCTTAGTGATGGATTGATCTTGATCCTTGTTCTCCACAGTTGTCATTTTTTGTGTTTGTGCTTGTTTTTGTTGGGTAGCTTGAGAGGTTTGGGCAGCTTGAGAGGTTTGTTGCACTTGCTAAGCTTGTCTTGCTTGCTGCGTGGCTAGATATTGTTGGATGGCCTTTTGGTAGGCCTGGTGAGCTTTTAGTGCAATTTTATATTGTCTTGCTACATTTGGCTTCAGTGGTAGTGGTGGTGGATTTGGAATTGTGCTGGATGCAGTGACAAGTGGTTGAGATACACTCAGAGCGATCATGGTAGTGAGGGGTTGAGATGTGATGGGTGTGATAGGGGTGGTTGGAGTGCTCGAGGTGATAGGAATGGTTGGAATGACCTAGGTGATAGGTCCTTGGGAGACCATATTTTGATTTGTCTGGATTGATGGTGTCATTTGATTAGATACCATTTTTGGGTGCGATGTTGATGGTATTTCCAAAGGATTTGATGTGATGGATTGATTGGTGTTAGGTGGATTGATTTGGATGGAGTGATTGGTGCTAGGTAAAGGGGGAAGCCCTAAACCAAGGAATGATGTTGGTGGTGGAGATGTCTCTTGGCATAATGACTCAACTATTTTGGTAAGTGTAGCAATTTAATCTCACAAAATTTGATCTTGAATCCCTTGATATAGTTGATTTGGTTTTTGTTCAAGAAAAATTGGGATGCATACTTGTGGTTTTTGAATAGGATCATGGAAAATTTCATTTTGGACAATGTTATGATTTGGGATGATGTTCATATTTGGCATGATAGGTTGGAATTTACCATTGTTGATGTTGGAAATCACATTGCCTTGTTTTAGGTAACTTTGATTTTGCATGGTGTTACCTTGACTTGGATTAATACACAGAGTCGTTAACATCTTGTTTGGACTTTGAACAATATTCACATGATTTGCAAACATATCCATCCCAAATTTTACCAAGTTTGGATTCAAAATGTTAATATTTTGTAAAGTTGTACTTGGTACATTCATATTTGGCAGGTTGGGATTTGATGGGATGACGTTGTTCATTTGAAGGCTCATGCATTGATTGTTTGGTTGGTAGACTTGTAGGTTTGGCCTTGGATTTAAATCTACCATCGAGAAAGGTGTTCCAAACTTTTGACTAAGCATACTCACATTTGTACCATTGACATTTGTAGAAGGTAATGATCCCATGTACGGATTGTATATATGTGAGTGTTGATAATCAATTAGCGTTGTAAGGCTTTGAAATTTCAATTTATTTGGATTAATCATGATGTATGGATCAAGTTTATATTCCATGTTCCTCTTGTTTTTTGACCTTGTTGTAAAAGTGACCTCTAGGGTGTTTAGGACCAATGATGAGATGAAGGATGAAAAGGGGTGAATGATATGAGTGTTGAATGTTTAGGAACTTTGGATTCAATGCTAGACTTAGGCTTTGATTTTGATTGTTTTGATTGGATAATGAACTTGTAAAACCTAAGATGTTGGATGCAATTTTAGGATGAACTTGTTCAAAGGATTGCTAATTCAATTAAATGTATGAGAAAGGATGCATTCCCATACACCTAACTAAACAAGGTGATTTTTATTTTGATGATTTATCCCAGTCTAGAATGATGTTTCCAAAGCTCTAAAGTTGTTTGTGGGATGAAGATGATAAATGTTTGATGAATGAAGTGTTTGATTTTGATCCTAAGAGACTTAGAGAGACTTTGTTTACTAGGCCAAGATATTGAAGAACATGCTTTTCTCTAAGAGTAGTTCAAAACCAAAAACCAATGTTTGCTCGAAAGATGATAAAAATATAAACAAGCACATGTGTGGGGTTCAATTTGAGTTAGTCTTGGTTAATGACTTTATTTTACCACAAACACACTTCTTGCTTAGTTTTCAAATTGAATGTTTATGTCTCAATTCCTTTTTCATTCCACAAGGTCCATTTTGTGAAAAGCAAGGTTTCAAGAGCATAGTTTCCTATTGTTGACTTTGGAATGAACAAATCGAGATATAGGTCTTAGTGTTTAGAAGCCTTCTAGGGATAAGAACCCCTAGGGACAAGTAGTAACATGTGGAATTTTCAAAGGTATTTGTTCCTTACAAAGAGTTTGAAATTCTGATGATTTGTTGAATGTTGGTTTCAATGTTTTGGATACAAGCACTGTGTTTTCAAATTGACTCACAAGCAATATAACATCCTAGCTCAATTGGTACGTTTTTCTTGGTGGGCTTGCCTCATGCCCTTCATAGTAGAAGAGATGATTTTACATGCAACCAAGGAAAAAATAGAAAGGTATGTTAAGAATGAAGTCTTAACCTCTATATTTTAACCAAGATCGGACATGGCAAGTAACTTGTTGGAATCTAAGTTCCAATGCACCACTTTGATAAACTCGTTGGATGGAATGGTTGGTTACTATAAACAAGGGTTTTAGTTCAGACTTTCTGTTCATGGAGATTGACCCATATGGCGAGAGTCCCTTTTCAGATCCATCTCGTCAGAGCCAACCGTGTGATATTGGCGTTTACTCCAATACCCACATTTATATCCCAGTTGGAAATACTCTTGGCTTTAGAGTGTTACCGGTTGAGTCATTCCCTTGGTTGAGTACTTTTTCCCCAAGGTAGGCCCTCTAAGATAAACAAAAGCAAGTAAACATATTCATAGTTCGATCAACCTTCATTTAGAAACAAAGGGAGAACATATGCAATAGGTTTACTCACACTTGCAAAGTGTTTTTGTTCAATTTTAAACCCAAAATGAAGTGTGGAGGCAATATGTTATGCAACTTAATGTCATCAAAAAGACTTTTGATTCTCAAGATCGCCATGAAGCACGAGAGAAGTGCATATGCCTTTTTAGATGAGATTATTTTGCAAAAATGATTACAAAGCATAAAAGACACATGTTCGTTTTAGCCTCAAAGCAATGATGAGTTCATTTTAAAAGCACCAATATCAAGTGTGAAGTTTGTTTGTTCAGTTGTTAGACTAAATTGAAATCTAGTAGGTGTCTAAGGTTCAATTTTAGCCCAAATTTGAAAGAAAACAATGATCGAGTTGGCCTAAAATAGAAAACAAAGGAAGTTATGAATACTCTAAATTATTACAATAAGCATTTAAAATTTTTTTTTCAAGTCTCAAGTTCAATGTTCACTTCTTCAGTTCAATTTTTCTTGTGATTCTCACATAAGAGAGACCACCATAGTTTTTTGATGCAAACCTGCAGACAAAGTAACAATCTTAGCAATGAGATCTATGTCAAGGAATCAATAAAACATACATCACTTTCACAAAAAAATACACTTGTTATGTAAAGTTTGTAAAAAAAACAAACAAGCACTAAAAGTTAGATTTTATAAAAAATCCTAAGAAGCTGTATGATTTCAAATAAGAGGCCAAATCACAAGATTAAAAATTCTTTGTAGCTTTGACCCTATGTTCTCAAATTAAATCCAAAGTTAAAAAAACATTGATGATTGATGTCATGCAAGTTTTCTCTTTAATCATTGTACATGCTCGATCTCTATCAATGAAATCTATTGTTCTATCTCCACAAAAGAACACATTAAATGTGGGATAGGCTTCGCATTTAATGTGATATTATGAGAGAAGATGCTCAAAAATTCAAATGTGGTTGAGAGAAAATGTGTTGAAGCTAAAAAAATGCATGAGAGAAAAATTTACTCAAAATGTGGAAGCATGGATAAGACATGTTAGGAAAAGGCAGTGACTATTTAAGGCAATTAGTCACCTCAATATTAAATGCATTTTTAATTATTTTTAGCAGAATAGAAATTCAATGCAATTCAAAAGCATTTAATAGATTTGTCTCATAAATTTATTCTGAGGCAACGACATCATCCACACAACTTTCCATCCATTCGAACTTAGTTACATAAGAATCCACTCCTGGCCATAAATTTTTTCTTAGAATCTGCTTCACTTTATTAGAATAATCAAACCAAGACCATCATGTGCCACACCTGTCAAACCTGATATTACATGAAGCCCAAAAAAGACTAAATGTACTAGCTAATAGCCTCTTTCAATTAAATGCAAGCAACTAGATATATTAGCACAATAAAGATTATATTTGAATAGCGAGATTTTTCTATTACTACCTACTACACTAGTTGAATGTTGCCGGTCCAATTAATAGATTATATCAGTGATTTGAGGAAAGCATATGGGTGATGTGAAACTTCAAATCTCCCTAGATTTTCATTTGTTGTGGAAATATGCCTTAGGCTATAAGAGAAGGGCATGATTTAGTTGGTCGGCTGTGGAGACTTCACTGAAAGAAAAACCTATTCGAAGTAGCTGATAGTCGCATGCCTAAGCCTTCACCTACCAATACTCTCGCTAGTGTTAATGAGGATGACATAACCTACTTGCCGATGGTGGGACTGGCCTACTTAAATCTGAATCCACAAGATCATTCAACTATGTGACAGGTGAAACAAATGTCTTGCAGGTAAAGGCCACTTCTGTATATTCCAACATTCTGACCATCATCCAGGAAAATGCCGCTTTTGGGGAGTTAGAAGAAGCAACTCCACATCTAGGAAACTCAAGTTTTGGCATACAGATCTTGGTGCAAGAAACTATGATAATCCATTGGACAAAACTGGGCGTACAGATCTGGGCCGGCGCCTACCTGCAGTTTTGGCGAAATAAAATTCAAGTTTTCAGCAAAGAAAAAGACAATCAAAAGAATATTCTCAGCATATAATGGAAGTACGATTAAGAATTGAAAGATAATAGGTAAGCATACAAGAATTTGTTGTTTTAGAGACAATGAAGAATAGCCCATATACACAGATAAATAGCAAATTATTACTTTGATGGAGATTTGGAAAGAATGAGGGTGCAGTTTATTCAAGATTCACGTTAATTGATTTGAGTTAGGCTTGATGCATTTGAAAAGTTCCTTCAAGAGCTACCCCTTTCATGGAGTCATGCAGTCATGGTGGTTTCAATTTGTTGTAAAACCGCTTCTTTGAAGAATAAACTGGCAAACATTCAGGAGATTGCTAATTGTTACAAGCAAGATGAGTAGGTAGGATATGCAAAACCTGCTACGGGCATTGAGCTTTATCTATGCCCATCAAATGTTACGACATTAAAAATTCTAGATAAATTTATTTCCTATGAATATTTCAAAAATATAGATGAACAGGATGGTCTGATTGGATTTGTTGTCTAGTGAAGGAATAATGTAACATCTAATGTTATGCATAAAATTCCAGAAAAACAATATATAAATGCAAAAAATCTTGCACTATCTAGTCATATGTTGGATTCACCTACTCATCCTAGAGTCTTTGACTTTGTGCCATATGGAATTGACAGCCCAAAATATGACATAAACAATAGCTATAATAAATATCCTATTAGCAACAAGTTGTTTATGGTATCTGCAAGCAAAACTATTACACATGTTGAAAAAACTACAGCTCAAGCTAAAGATTGGTCAGAAATGGATATTCTACCTGGATTTAATTCCTGCCCAATGAGGGTAGCATCTAGGTTTTAATAGGGAGGTTAAAATATTTCAAATAAAATAAAATGAGGAATATTATGCATCACAATTTCCAGTATCGACCAATGTTAGTAATTTTTTGTTATGAATTCAATCAAATGGTAAGTGCTTAATACCTGAGCTTCAAGATTTTTTTCTAAATGCATTGTCCACATATAGACAGCATAATCTAAAAATGGAAAAGACTAGAGAATAACACATAATGGACAACATACATGTCTCTCCACTAGACTCAAATTAGTCTTAACAAACAGCTATGCAGAATCAAGTTTAGAGAGTCAATGCACAACAAATGCAAGGCCCTCCTTCTAGCGCCATAATGTGGATGCCAAATCTGCAAATGGTTAAAAATATTAACATAATATCATCATGCTAGTCATTTTAAACACATTAGATTAAACATCCCTATGAAATACTTAACCATGTTAAAATATGAAAAACTAAATAGAACAAAAACAACTAATTGCAAGCATATAAAAACATGATCAAAACTTTATTTCATAGTGGATTGGTGCTTCTATGGAAAGAAGCCCTTTCCCAATCCTTGCTAAACTCCATGATATGTTGATATGAAACTGCTTTGAAGATGATATGAGGTGGACAAAATCAGTTCTCAATTGAAGAGAGTGACTTTGCATGAGATTGTGGAGGATTTATTGAAGAATGAAGCTTTCTATTTATAAAATTTCAAATGCTAAGAGTGCTCAAAACAGAGCAATGTGGGATAAAGATTTGACCAATGAGATGAAACCACTTGTCAACTTGTGATATGTTGAGGAATGAGCACATTTTGGTCAATGTGCCAAAGAGGGGGAGATTCAAATTTGAATTTGAGAGTTAAATGCTAAGTTTGACTTGTGCAAGAGCCATGTTAGAGCTCATAAATGCCTTGTTGGATGCACATGTCAACTTGTTTTTGAATTCAAATTTGAGGGAATATTCTTCAAAGATGCCATGTTGAAAGAAAATGATGAATTTAATAAATCAATAAATTGATTTATTTGTGCAAATGGGAAAAGCTAGAGGATGTGATGGGTGGTTAGATTAGGTTAATCAGGATTAGATTAACTTAGATGATGTTTAGGTGATTTTGACTTATTTGATTTAAATAATTTGATTTATTTAAATCAAAAGGGATGGAAAATGTATTTGCGATTTAATTAAATAAAGTTTGGTTTATTTAATTAAAGGGATGATGCAAGATAAAGGTGGATTAATTTGTAGGAGATGAACTTAGAAGATGGTTTATGAAAGATGAAATGTTATGGTTTGATTAAAATTAATTTATTTAAATGAGGTAATGATGAAGTGAATTTATTTAATTGAAGGATGAAATTTTAGATTTGATTAAATGAAGGTTATTTAATTAAACTAGTGGATTGAAATGTATGCATATTTTACGTGTCTACACATAGAATGTGACGCATGTTTCAGATTCAAAAAATGTGATACCATTTGAAAGCTATAGATGTTTTTCAATCAACCTATCAATTAGTATTTTAGTCATAATTCAAATAGAAAATGAATAATAATTATTTATTAAATTCAAATTAAAGCATAATTTATATTGGTGGAAAGCTAAGAATCTCCTTTAAAAACCCTTTTCGTTTCATCAATTTTGGGTAAAAAAAAGTCGTCAGTCACATGGGCCATCATATCACTTATATATCACCACTTTCTGGCCCATCATGATCCTACACATACCCAACAATGATACATGCAAGTAGGATCCATCACTTATCGCCAATACAAAGCTGGTGGTCACAAGGCTATGTACGATAGGCAATATGTCAAGCCATAGGCACAAAATTAAGTGGGAAAATATTGCATGTGCTCATATTTTTTTTAAAAGGGGGACCGACTAGGACCATGAGGTAGATAGACATAAGAACCAACCCATGATAAAGACATAGGACAATGGATGAATAAAATGGAAAGACTTAGGACAATGGATGAATAAAATGGAACTCAACTAGAGGAGAATAATACCATGGGGAAATATTTCAATACGAGCATGAGATGGTAATCCTACACAAAAGGGGTTGGTCAATACATGGGTACCAAAGACTCAAGTTATTTTAAAATGACCAGAAATTGACCACAATAAGTCAATGGAAAATTAGACCAAAAGAACAAGGATTAAGAAGGAGGGAAAATACGCTAAGATAGCTCACTTTACATAGAATAAAACCATAAACCCTTGCGATATAAATCCCAACCAGTGGGAAAGGAAAAGGTCAATGAGATAAACAAACATCATTTCAAGGAAGCGGAACATAAAATTGAAAGTTCCACTAGTGGCTTTGACTAGGGACGCATGCCTCTTGTAGGCATGGCAAAATTTCAAATCTCATGGTGAAGTATACGAAGCACAAAGAGAACCCAAAAACCATGGAGTAGCCCAGTCAAGGTAGGAAGACCAGACCAAAGCACACCAAACCTATGTACAAAATATACAAAATTTACAATGTACATGGAAAGGAACATATTTCAAGAGAAATATTGCTTCAAGAAATTTCCATGTACTGACAGTTCAAGAAGTTCACTAGTAAAATTTTGGAGAAAGTAGGCATCCTCACCATGTGTATTTTCTATCAAGAAAGGGCCCAACCATAGATGGTAAAAATTTCCATGCTTACCTTTGTCTTCAGCCCTTAAAACCACATTAAAACCATACTCCCTACTTCAAACTTTCTCATGGAAGCTCTCCTTTAGTACAAATTTTTAACTTGCATTTGCAATTTTGCATTATCCTTTTGAGGTTCTCTTCTCATCTCATCCACTTCATTCAGGGCTTCAACTCTATGCTACATCTCATCACATACATCACCATCATACTCCTAGATGAACTTATACATTTTTATTAAATTATATTGAGGCAACCTTGCAGCTATACCATAAACTAAGTCAAATGGGGAATGCCTAGTTTCTTTCTTAACTACTACCCTATCTTCCCATAATGTTAACTTCAACTTTGAATATGTAGCTCTCTTGTTCTTCTCAATCACTCTTTTGATGATTTTCATAAGGCCTTTATTGCTCAATTTAGCCTATCCATTGCATTGTGGATGATATGGGGATGAATAAGATGTTTGTATCCCATACTTATTGTAGAAATTTGTAAACTCCTCAGATCTGAAACACATGGCATTATCTGAGACAATTTTTTTAGGCACACCAAATCTAATCAATATGTTCTCTAATAGGATCGATCACCACTTTACTTGTTCTTTTAGTAGGGATTGCCTCTACCCACTTGGTAAAGTCATTAGTAGCAACTAGAATCGGTGAGTGTCCACTACTAGACTTGTTTGATATTTATCCAATGAAGTCAATGCACCACTGTTAAAATGGTGCTTGAATTGAGACAAGTCTTGTAAGAGAGGGGGACTAACCACATCCAAGCTCCAAGTCATGGAGAACTGAGAGTGGAGGGATGCCCTAACTTACCTCACTCTAAAAGGATAGGGATCAAGAATGAAGGGAACTATGTAGTACATCTGCCACTCTTTAGACCCAAACTTTAGGTTTAGGCTAGGTGAGCTAGTTTTTAGAGTTGGTACTATGCCTCAAACAACTCTCTATTCAAGGATGAAAATACAGTTTTGGGATGACAGTGTGGTGCACTAGCACCTCTCTGGTGTGCTAGTGTCCATACGACCAAAAAACATGAAACATAGTAAAAAATACCTAAAAACTTACTGATAGCCTAACTGGTTAATTTTGACAGGAAAAATAGAATGATGAAATACAAAAAATAGAGACAAAGATGATAAAGCAAGTAAATGAAAGCTAGGATGATGAAGATGATCTCACAAAAGTGTTGATTTTCCAGCTAGCTCAACTCATATGTTCACCTACACACAAGAAAGTGGTGAAATTGTTGGGGTTGTATAGGGGCCTACCTCAGTAAGACCCCCCATTTTGGTGTTTCCACCTCCATGGACAGCCAGAAAGAAACGAAGTAGAATATGCAATAAGGAAAGTAGAAAGAAAGATTGCAATGAACACTACAAAACAATATGCTACTCTATCAAATCACAAAGGAGAGGAGTGAAGAGTTACCACCTCCACCCAAAAGCTCACTAGCCAATGGAGGAGAATGCAAGGTACAGACTTGGTAAAGTCACCATAGCCATTGCAGTGATGAAGGGAGGTCTTGAAAGACTCCAAGCCCACAATTTCTATGGCTTGCCTCACACTTGCAATGTGGAGTTGATGGATCTTCAAAGCTACTACAATGCTCGCAATGGAATGCTCGAATGTGAATGTATAGAGAGTGAAAATGAATTTGTAGTAGATGGAATGAATGTTTTTGAAGGTGGGATGAGAAAGAATTTTCCATTTTCAGGTCGGTTGGTTGAAGAGGGATGTGACAATTTAACCCCAATTGGGTGTGTAACACCTCTGCCAACTTCAGATGTAGGAATCCATCAGGGATGGTAGCATGACTTGTAGATGTTCACATGTCATGTGTTCATCCCCAAAAAATATTCTCATTGAAATAAATGACAAATGCTAGGTGGATGGAAGGTAGGTGGGTGATGTGGAATTTCCTGTTTAGATTTGATTTTCTAAGGTGAGGGTATGTGAAAGGGGAATTTGTACAAGGGATGAAAATTTTCTCCTATACATTTTCCCCCCACTTTAGTGAGCATGGATATCAATGAGCATTCAATAAATTAGATCGAAGAGTTAGAAATGCATACCTGAACCATTCAGGAAGCATATCACTATTTGGTGATCTTGAAAGTGTCAGGCAGGAAAAGTTGTTAGGCAGGAAAAGGATTCCATAGGTACTCTCCCTGGGGAGTTTTGAACAAAATGACTCCATAGCTCTGCAAAACTATGAAGTTGCACAAAGTACACTGAAGGGCCTTAGACCAATGGTGGAAAAAGCCCACAGTATGAACTCGTCTTACATGCCTGCAAACCTGCAAGAAGGCAAGCCCCAAGTTCTCTCTCATGAAGAAAGCCCAATGAACTAAGCACCTTACAGGCCCGTAGACCTACAAGAAGGAAACCCTCAAGTTATATATCATGAAGGAATCCCAGTGTAAGGGGACTTCACAAATTCAAATTGGAAAGCATCTTCATAGGCGCACCTGCAAAGCAACATGTTAATCCACAAATAAAACATGCCAAGAAATGAGAAGTAGCCACATAGGAAAATAGTCACTTAGTCAATAAATTGGAAGGATTTTGAAGGGGTCCCTCAGGAACCCTTCAAATGAAGAGGGGTCCACTCAAGGGATGCAGTGTTTGAAAGTGTTAAAGAGACATTCTTTTATCAAATCAATTCATCTTCAAGGAATCCTTTCGAAAGATGTTTACTTCATCAAGGAATTTGAAGGGAAGAAAGTTCCCCCTAGTGAGGGAAAGGTGGAAGCTTCTCCCATAGGAAAAGGTTACTCCCACCTTGGAGGAAAGCTCTCAAGTTCTTACTTTGTGAACCCATGATGAAGGAAACATGTTCCATTAGGGATCCAAGTTGAGAATGTGATTCTTGAAAAAGGTTGGAAAGATTTTTGAGAAAAGATTCATCGGAAATGAATGTGTTTTCTGAAAATAAAATTATTGTGAAAGTAACATTGTTAGACATATGAGGGAAAACTCAAAAAAAGAAGAGAGAAAGATAAGAATAGTGTAAAAGAAATGATGATGCCACAAACAAAGGGCATTGGGGTGATCTGATATTTTGGGGTCAAAGCTACTCATAAATATATATAAGTATAATAATAGTATATAAATGAACAGTCATCAACCCCCTACTATATCAGACCATGTGAAGAATGCACGAGAAGATAAAGTAAAAATAAAAAATTGGGTCAACATGGAAGGGAATCCTAAATTCCCCCAACACTTTGCATCATCCCCAATTTTTCAAAACTCAAAGCACATAACAAAGGAAGAATGATGATACAAATAGAAGAAGGTTTACGACACAAAATCACTCTTGTATCCAAGCACCAACAAGGGTGACAAGGGTCATCTACTAACATATAATACAAGCATAGGGAACACATCACAACAGAAACACACACCCCTATTCTAAAGATAAAGAAGAGGCCTCCCCCTAACACTCATTGACCAAGAGGTCATCCACTTCCCAATCTAGATCATTATAAGGGGAAGGTGGATGATCTTGTATTGGAAGAATATTAAGGGGAAGAGCTTTTGACCCTCTTGCAATAAGGGATAAGGAAGAAGTCCCCATAAGGTCTTCTCCTCTTGGCTCTTGTGGAGCTATGGTTAGTGATTTTATGAAGATCACCGACAAGGTTAGAACTTCATCGAGAGAGTTAAATATGCACTTTAGTGGAGTTCCATGTCACACCTCAATGAATGAAGATGACGGCACTTGAGATTCACCATTTGGCTCAGTGAGTGACTTGGGAGCAATGACAAACTCAAGGGAAGTTGTAACTTGCTCCGTCACTAGTATGAAACAAGCTAGTGTGGGACCACCCTTTGGAGAAGGTGGGATCCTCTTACACACTTCGTTACTAGAAGGGACAACCTCTAATTTCTACTTCATTGGGGGATGTGAACTCCCCATAGAGAAGGAAAGAGGCACAGAGGTGGACGAGAAAACCATGATAAACACCACTAAGGTATTCAACATGTCCACAGGTTTAAGGAATGGTGTGATATTCAAAAGGCACATCAAATAGGGTGGCTCAACTGGAGGAGTGATAAACATCTGCACCTTTTTAGGGTCAAATGCACTTGTGCTCATAGTGGGAACCAAAATTGAGAATGAACTCGATTGAATGGAAGCAGAGGGGAGGAGGGAGGAGGACACAGTAGGAGGTCCTGATATAGGGGCAGTCGACTCCTCTTCCTTTTTTTGCAAAGTGGCCTTCTTAGCCACCAAATAATTTCACTGACACTTGCATTCACACACAAGGAGGTTTCTATGACTCCTTGAGCTAGAGGTCGGGAGCCGTGAAGGGAAAAAAGGCTCCTGCTCAGCCATAGGGGTGTCCATCATAGCCATTTTTGATGGAGGGATAAACTCTTGAATGGGAGCAGGAGGAAGCAGTTGAGAAACAATAGGTGGAGTCATCTCTAACTCCTCGGTGATGGGCCTCTTCCCATTCACTACTTTAGGAGTAGGATCCATGGGAGGCCATGGAGGTTGAGGCATAGAAGATTCCCCATGGAGACTCTTCCTTCTACTATATAGGTAGGGCCAAGGTCCAGGAGGCATGGTAGGAAGGTCTGATATCCTAATCTTAGCTTTGCACCAGGTAGGCACCATCAGACTTCTCATGTAAAATCCAAGAGTATTCACCCAAAACTATTCTTCAGAAAGAGTGGAAGAGGCACCCTAAGGGTGGGTAGGCCTCTCCTTTCCCTTTTGAGAGGAGGAAGCAGCTTGTTGTTGCACTACTAAAAATGTCAAATTTGGTTTCCTTTGCCCCCAGTCTTGTACTTCACATAGTTTTGGTAAAGTAGGTCCATTCTTGGGGAGAGTAGACTGACCAAGATGGGACAAAAATGATCCAATGAGTAACCCCCATGGGACACCAATGGCTAGTATCCAATATCATGCACAACATGCACAACACCTTTGTGGGAGAATTTCAAACACTTATGAATGATGGAAGTGATTTTTTTCATGGAAGCTAGCTAGGACATGCCTAACTTGACCTTGAAAAAATTAGATTCTAGGATAACATCAAAGGTTGTATCCACAATCTTAGGTCCAACTAGGATGGATAGAGTGATTGAGCCATATGACTTGAGAGAGAGGCCATTGTGCGTATGAATGGTAGATTTTGTTTCTTCATACTCCTCCCATTGTAAGTAATTTAGCCACAATGTCTCCTTTTGTAATAACATTCACTTAGCTCACAAGGTTGACTAAGAGCCCTGTCACAACATTCCCATTCAGGTGAGCAGAATGTAAAGGGGAGAGGGCTTGTTGTTCAAGAGAATATCCTGTGAGGTGAATGCCACATTTGGAAAACTAGTCACAGGTTATGGGGGAGGAGTAACTGTGATCATGTTAATGTACTCTAAGTGCTGAGTGGTAGAATCAAAGGGATCAATAATTAAGTTAGTAGAATGCGATGGAAATGGGTCAGTGTATATCTGCAACTCACTATTTTCTTTTGCCATTGATTTATTCTAATTTTGTTTACTCACATTGATATGAATAGTACCATTCTTGATGTGGTCTTGTATCTCATGACGTAGGCACATACAACATTTAGTATCATGTATGTTTACTCGATGGTACTAGAAAAAGGAATTTTCATTGTACTAATTAGGGTAAGGTTCCTTGAGAGGTTGAGGGTTCTCCAAGGTTATGATTTATCCTTCAACAACTTCTGTAAGATGGAAGAATAATACTACACTAAGTTTATGAACCTTTTGTTGCATCTAAGGCTGTTATCATTCATTACAGCTACTACATTGGCAACAACCTTTCCTTTTTCGTGAGATTGATACAATGGA
>VDFB02042205.1:0-12846 GCA_007258455.2 Sequoia sempervirens
CATGTTTTGCTCCGTGTTCATTTAAGAGAGAATTTAAGTAGTCAAGTCACATGAGGGTAAACTTAAATGCTAAAGGAGCTTACAAAGAAATCTTGACAAGGCAATGTTATGAGATTGATAATAAACAATCTTCAATGATAATGTGATAGTTATGAAGTAAGGAGCAAAGAAAAATTTCCAAAATGTTTTCATAATGCAAATACTACCAATGTTAAATGTAATCACTCATACTCTCATTTTTCTACAATGCACAAGTAGTGAAAAAGTACACATTTCTATTTAGGGACAATGAATAAAATGATTGGGTAGAGGATACAAAGGGAAATCACTTAAGATTTTTCCAGGAAGGAAAAGGAGAAAGGGGAGTTGAAGAATTCAAAGTTGTGGAGGAACAACTATTGCAAATGCATGGAGAGCTACATAGTGTTTAGGAAGAGAGTCACAAGCTTATTAAAAATTCATCATCACATGTGGAAAAGATTAATGAACTTGAGGAGAAACTGTCCAAGCTTAAGAAACAGAGTAGTGAGCATGTAGAGGAAGTAGAGGCATTGAGTGATAAGATACAATATGAAACTCAGGACAAATAGAAACTTATCATGGAAATAAAAATGTTTGGAAATAAATTTGAACAATGTAGAGAGACGAACTATCCAAATTGAAGTGAAACATGTATGTTCAAATCATGGTCATGAAAAGGATGGGAAGGATTTTGCAAATTTACAAGATGAATTTCTTAGGTTGCATCATGAGAATCATAATCTCAAGATGCAAGTCATGATGGGTTTTCAACAGTTGTAAAATGCCAATGATGAAATCCTAAAATTGCATCAGGCTCTTCTAAAATCACAAACAAAAAATGAAACTATGATGTTTTTTTCAATATCAACAAAGTTTGAAATTGTATGAGTCTGCTCAAAAAGGGGTAGGAGATCTGCAAATAAAAATGGCTCTTGTGCAAGATGAAAAAAATTAAATCATAGAAGGAATAACAGTGAGTTTCTCTTCAAAAAATAATAGCTGAAGCATTCAAGACCAGGTTCTCTTACAACATTCTCTTCAAGACTAAATCTAGGTTTCTTCTTTTGACAGAAACACAAAACCTACTTGGGGTTTTTGTAGAAAATACAAGTTTTCTTCAACATAGAGAAAACCACTTGGTGCTTTTTGCAATTAAATTACAAATACAAAAGTAAAAGATAGTTTTAGTGAAGATATTCAAAGCAAGAAAAGTATATACAAAACCTTGTTTCATTCTCATGGTCACAACTAGAGTAACGCTATTTTCTTCACAAAACAGCAACAAAATACTTGGGGTCACAAAATTGCAAAGTACAAAAGTGGAATGAATATGGTTTAAGTTATGTGTGTGAAAAACCCACTTGGGGTTTTTACCGAAATTGCAAAGCTTCTACAAAATGAAGAAAACCCATCTGGAGTTCATCAAAAAATTGCAAATACAAAACTGTTTTCCAAGTTCTCATGAGAATTTTGAAGCAAATAACAAATGTGTGAAACCTTCCTTATATTCTTATGGTCACAGTCAAAGGAAAAGAATCTCTTCATGAAACAACAAAAGATATTGGGTTTTCTTTCTTAAATCCAAAATGCAAAAAGAAAAGTAACATTTTTTCCTTGTCTTTTTATCTGGAGGCTCGAAATGAGCTATTTTTCCTCAAAAAATCATAATGGAGTGATAGACTAAAGGCTTACCTAGAGAGTTTTGCTCAATGTTTGCAATATTCAAATCTTTTTTCTTTAATAGAAAACTTCATTTAAGCTTCTCAAGGTGGCTAAAAGCAGTATGAGTAACCACAGAAGGAAAAAGTGAAATAAAAAAGTTAGAAGTACTCTACAGGCCATGACATTTTGCCCTGAAATAGCTCCAAAAAAGTGAAAAAACATGGTTTTGATACAAAAGAATGCAGTTGCCTATGCTTCCATGTGTTTCTCATCAATTTTTTTTCAACAATCGACCAAAAAATCTCCATTTTTTGTGCAAACTCCAAACCCTCATGGCAGCATGGCTTCTTTCTAGAAGACTTGAAGTGAAAAATGAAATGCTTTTTCACTTTTTTTTCCATCTTTTGTGTTTAGGGTTAAAACCCTATCTTGGGAATGGCCGATGGGAATATTTTTCCGTTCTTTTGGAAATTTGAAACACATTAAAATGCGGTGGGGGATGAATGGTGACTTAGAAATTTTTATGCCTTATGGTTTTTTTATTGCCTTGTCAAAAAATTGCTAAGTCCTTCAAGATCAAACATGTGAAATGTGCCAAGTGCATGCTATGCCTTTGAATTTTGAAACAAGTAAGCTCATATGATGCTTTCAAGACTTTGTGAATGTGCCTTCCAAGAGGTGTGGAGTCCTTGATGCCACATACGAAAAAATTTGAACCTTTGTTTTTCCTTAGAAAATAAGAGATGTTGACCAACTGTGTGGCCTTAGAGTGTAGAATGAGGTAAGTGAAAATGACCAAGTGCCTTGGGAGGATTTTGAATTTGTTTAATGCTTTTGGAAGCATTTTGATATTGGATTATATTTTTGCATTTTGTTTTAGAGTATAAAAATATCATTTAAGTGATTAGCTAATCACTATGATATTATTCACATGCAAATATAATGTAATTTAATATTGATGGTGGGGCCTTTTGCATTGATATTTGAAATGTAAAATTGTTTGTTTAAGTGATGGATTATAAATCACTTAAAAAAATTATCTTATTTTAATGCAAATTATTTTCTTTTGTTTTCAAAACACATATATTGCATGGGTGAAGGCCAGGAGATAGAATAATGACTTGTAGACATGAGGAGGGTGTGTGTGGATGTGGTCATCCCATAATAATGGGTTACACTTTTTGGCCAAAATTGACATTGAAATCAACATTTTCAGAGAAAACTTCACTTTTTGACACTTATAGTAGGTAAACTATTAGGAATTTAAAATGATGTAAACTAGTGATTTGTGAGATTTTGTCTGTAGATTTTAAATGTATTTTTTAAAAAAAAATTGAAATTAAATTGTAATTTTTTTGTGTCTCCTTGATAACTAGTTTTAATAGTAAACAACATTTTTAAAAAAGTGGTGTGTACTTCGGCTTGCATAACTTTTTTTCTACAAAGGATAAAATTCTGATTCTTTTGAATTTAGGTTGGTAACACAAGTATCTAGTGCTTTTATTTTGTTTCATAGCATTTTGTTGAATATTTTTCTTTTAATTAAGTTTAAGTCAAAACATTTATAATTTAGACATAGGTGCACTTGGGCTCGCATAACTTTTTTGGTATGTATTGAAATTCAATTTTTATTTTTTTGTTAGAATGAGGACATCAATACCTAGTGGATATATATTTTTCATTTTTTTTCCTCAAATTTACTATTTTTCCATAATGATTTTTCATCGAACTTGACATTCGGTGAAAAACCTATGTACAGTAAAACTAAAAAATAAAAAATAAAAAAAAAATAATATATTAAATTTATAGTCATTGGAAAGCACGTTTCAATCACTACAATCATCCAACTTGGTTTATCAAGTTGACTCCATTTGCACCTCCTTCCCAAGCTTTGATAGTAAAAAAAATGAATAAATTTTGAAATGGTGGAGGGGAAGGTGAAAAAAGGGGGTTCATTAGAACCCCCTTCTAATGAAGGGGTTCATTCGAAACCCCTTCATTAGAAGGGGGGTTCATGAACCCCCCTTATATGGTGCAAAAGGGGGTTCATTAGAAGGGAGGGGGTTCATTAGAAGGGGGGAGGGTTCATTAGAAGGGGGGTTCATTAGAAGGGGGTGGTTCATTCGAACCCCTTCATTAGAAGGGGTAAACCATTTTAAATTTTTTGATGAGAATTTCTAAATTTTCTTCGTTCAAAAATTGTAACCCACTATTGTGGGTTTACCTTGCATTTTATTGTTTTGGAGAAACATGTGCTATTTCAGAGGCTATTTAGTCACACTTTTGGAATGACTATGGCCTTGGCTTGACCTTGGACTATTTTGAGGACTCTTTAGAGTGATTTTAGAAGGTTCTTTTTTGGCCTCATTGCTTCATTTGACTAGAACCTTCTAGATGGACATGTGTGAGGGGATTTGATGGGTTTTTCTTAAGTATATTCATTTTGACATTTAGGAGTGACTTCTTTTTTTCCAGCAGAGTGATAACTTTGGTTTTTGGAGTTATTTCTCAGCATGGAGCAGTATTGTAACTTAGATGGACTGTTATACAATGAGTAACTTTGAATCAATAAAATAGAGCATTTTACCTTCTTATTTCATGTTTCATGGTATGTTTTTAGTGATTGATCAGTTTGTTAACAAGTTAGAAGTTGTGTTATTCAATAGTGCTATTAGTTGTGAGACCCTTGTTTCCTTCTAAAATTCATGTTTAGAAGCCCTCTTATAAATTATTTATGTGAAATGCATGTAAAAATAGGCTGTGTAAATAGAGTTTTATGATATTGATTTGAATGTGATAGGCTATTATCAGGTCCTAGTTGGTTTTTTGGTGTATAACCTGAGGTATTTTTAGTTTATGTTCATGTTTTTATGCATTTCTTACCCTTCACCTCATAAATTAGTAGCTAGGTGGCATCAAAAGGGGAGCCATCCCATAATATGGAGGTTCGCTTTTGAATAGGACACCCACAGCCTGAAAGAAGTCACATGTTACATCTAAACTTGTTAATTTCATTCATAGCTTGGAATTAGGTGTGTAGATTTGGATCAATAATAGTTTTGGCACACCCAGTGGGACCCTTCTAGTAATTTTAGAATAGAAAAGTACATCTATTTGCTAGTTTTGATATGCAGTCAACAATTTCCAGCCTTTAGGAGGTTGCACAAGGATATCTAGTGAATCTGAAAGTGGTATTTAGCAATAGACTAGTGTTTTAGCAACATATGAAAATGATTCAGTTAAGGGGAAATTCTGTCATATTTGATTATCTACAACTTTCACCACCCTGAAGGAGAGGCAAACCAACAAAGAAAGTTGTTGTTTCATCAAGAAAGAAAACTTCAACTCCACCTACAGTGAGAGTTTCCAGCCTTATAAGGTAGCAAAACATGGTGCCAAATATGGTTGTTCCAAGAAATTAGGTTTTTATCACCTTTAATGGAAGCAACCCACTTCAATTGGCTCAAAACAATGACATCCCCATTGCTACTCTTAAAAGTGTGCCATATTTTTCAAGTGGAGATTAGACCACACCAGTTGAACACATTAAGGATATTTCAAATCTGTGTTTGGTACATCACATAACTCAATTAAATTTTTCTTTGAGGATGTGAGCAACATCATTCAGAGGTAAAGCACTCCAATGGTTCAAGAGTTTAGCAGTTAATTCCATCAGAACATGGGATGAATTAGGAGAGGTATTATGCAAGCAATTTGAGGAAAAGTATGACAATGTGTCATTAGTGGAGCATCTAAATCACATTAAAAGGGCTCCTCAAGAATGGATGATAGACTTCACTTTCAATTTTCAAAGAATGTGGGAAAAAATTCTAGAGCCCACAAGGCCTCTAGTTGAGTATGCATTTCTCTATTTTTTGAGAGCCTTAAATAGTGAAGTTGTTTTAATACAGTCTATGGGTGGAAATACCTTACCAATAGCTTATGATATAGCTATGAGGGCAGAAAAAAACCTAATGCAAGCTAGAAGAATTTCCCCTAGGCCTCGTATGCCTCTTTCCCTTGATATACAACCTCCTAAAACTTTTCCAACACCTCAAATAGCCCCTTTACCAGCTGTTGTTAATCCAAAAATTGTTTTCCAAGGACCATCTCAAGAGTTACAAGAGATAAAACCTAGTCAAAAGAAGATTGAAAATCTACTTCATACTTTTGGAAATGAGTTGGTAAGCATTAAAAAACAATAGTTTCAAGGTTTCAATCCTTGCCAGCCTCAAAATCAAGGTCAAGGTCAGCCATTTCAAGCTAACAAGCAACCATATCAAGGAAACTTTCAAGGTGCAAAACAAAATATGAATCTAAAGCCTTTTTAGCCATACAATCTAGTTCCAATTAGTGCAGCCAGAGATATGGTACCTATTCAAAACAACCTTGCAGCATAATAAGAGTAGTACTATCCTTGTGACCAAGCCTGTAATAAAACTACGTGTTTAAATGGTGTCATCAATCAAGCATTATGGCTCAAAAATTTCAAGTGTGCAAGATGTGTCTAATGGTGAATCATCCCAATAGTAGGAGCCAACTCTCCTGAATTGGAAATGAAAGGAGTTTTATGGAGAAAATAGTGATAGCTCTCTAATAGCAACCAACACCTGAGCCAAAAAGAGAGCTTTCAAGATTGGACAAGTAGGAAATAAAGACAAGGATGTTGTTGGACCTTCGAATACTCAAGTAACACACATTTTGCAAAAACCTTCACAAGGCATCAGTGGTGGACAACTTGGGAACCAACCCAAACCAACCCACTTACTCACAAACCTTGTTATTGCAAGGACCCATCAAAAGGTAAATGCTACCACACCCTTCAACATTATTGAATCCATGAAAAATATGAATGTGAATATGTCAATGTGGGGCTCCTTATCTATCCCTGTTCAAAAGACTTGTTATAATCTTCCTTAGCTAATTTAAGTGTTTCAAATGATGTGCCAGTAGGTCAAGTCAAGGTTGTCTTGACAAATGCACCTTAAGAAAATAGTAAACAACCAAGTAAGGATGTCAAACCACCCCCATTTTATGTTTCCTTGATAATAGGAGACAAGTTAGTTCACAATTGCATGGTGGATTTAGGGGCCAATAGTTATGTCATGCCCAAACAAATTGTTGATAAGTTAATTAGGACTAAAATATCAGCCTCTTGAGAAAGGAGTTATCCAACTTAATGGGACAACCATTAACACTGTAGTTCTTATCAAAGGCTTAAGCCTTACCCTACATGCCTGCCCCAATTTTTCCATTTCCCAAGACATTTAAGTCATTGAATTACCACCTCATTTTTCTTTATGTTTGTCAAGAGACTTCACTGCCAAGATAGGAGGTTACCTGTCATCAAATTGGTCCCACATGGTATTTAGAATTAGATATGGGACTAAAGTGGTAATCAAATCTGAGTTACTTTCTAAAGATGACATTGAACCATATGTCACAAGTGTTGTTAATGGTAATTGTGTTGTTTTTATAAAAAAAGAACTTGTTGATGCTCAAGAACTGCAAGCAGAAAGCATACCAGATACACTTTTAAATGAGTGGGCAGTGGAAAATATCATTAACACCCCAAATGATAACAACAATTAGAACATCAAGGTGAAGTGTGGAAGATTTTCTTTGATGGTTCTCAAAGAAAGAACAGTGTTGGTGGGGGTGCAATGCTTGTGTCCCCACAAGGTGACAAATACTACTCTACTTTCAGATTTGATTTCTCTTGTACTAACAACAATGCTGAATATCGAGGTATAATTCAAGGATTGGAATGGGCACAAAAAAGAGGGATTAGTTTCTTGCAAGTTTATGGTGACAATGAATTAATTGTCAATCAGGTGAGAGGTCTACATGTTACTAAGAATGATGTCTTAAAATCCTACAAACACAGGGTGTGGGATATGATAGAAGAATTTGATGCTTTCAATGTGGTTTCTATTCCTAGGGATTAGAATAGACATGCTAATAGATTGGCTATAATAGGTGCTCAAGTTGATATTCCAAGTGAAATTAGGAAATAAAAGTTGCAGCCATATGTTAAAATAGCTATTAGACGTTCTATTCCAGATAATAAAATTCATTGGAAAGTCTTTGAGAGTGATGAACATGTCTTGAACTTTGTGCTTGCAAGAAGATGAGTTTGCAACAATGAACCAAGATAATATCAAGCAACAATATGATGATCAAATCATCGAATTGAAGTCTAATAAACTTCCCAAGGGTCTAGTCACCTTGGAATCCATTTTTAGCATGGATGGCCAGCTGAAAAGGAGTAAGACCAACATGCAGGTCAAAGAAGAACATTATGAGGAGTTTGAAATTTTCAAAGGAAAGCTCCTTAAAGTTGGTAAACTCTATTCACATGCAGATAGGCAAGCCTTCATTGCTCTTTGTCAAGAGTTTCAAGATGTATTTGCATGGGAATATTCTGATTTAAAAGGTTTTGATCCCCAAATTTCCCAATATACCATAGAGCTTGAGTCAGACTCAAAACTTGATAGGCAGAAGCAAAGGCCTTTAAGCCCCAAACTTGAGCCTCATATTGTCAAAGAGTTGACCAAACTAATTGAGGGAGACATCATTTTGGGGTATGTGTAGGATCATGATGGGCCAAAAAGTTGCGATATGTAAGTGATATGATGGCCAATGAGGCTGACGACTTTTTCTTACCCAAAATTGATGAAATGAAAAGGGTTTTTAAAGGAGATTCTTAGCTTTCCACCAATATAAATTATGTTTTATTTTGAATTTAATAAATAATTATTATTCATTTTCTATTGGAATTGTGACTAAAGTCCTGATTAATAGGATAATTGAAAAAATTCTATAGCTTCCAAATAGTATCATATTTTTTAAATCTGAAACATGTGTCACATTCTATGCTTCACATACTATAGGATAAAAAAAACTGAATTTCATGAAGTTTTTACCAAGTTAAGGTGGTCAGACATACAATGTTTTATATTTTTCAAAAGTTGTAATAAAAAATTCATAATTAATTATTTACATGGAAAAAATTTACAAAAGTATATGCATCACATCGAGACATGATTCCTCTACTTATGTCTAAAATATTATAGAAAAATATTATCATTTTATTGTGGTTAGGGTGGTTAGAAAAACACCTACTTATTTTTTTCCCTAAAATTTAAGTACTATTACATTGAAATTTCAAATTTTCACCAAATAGTTTTTTTTTTTTAAATGTAAACCTAGTAGTTTAGAAACTACAATTATTTTTCTACAGATTTTATTCTTTCATACTTTTGAAATAATATAAATAACTTATTCAAATTTTTACATCAAGTTGCCTAACTTTGATTTTTCTGATTTTCTTGGCCACTTAAGGAACTATTTTTTCCATGATGATCCTACACATGCCCTTTTACAATTAAACATACCTCATGTGTTTGTAACCTTGTCCTGATTAGAAAGAAAAATGGTGAGATCAGCCTGTGTGTTGATTTTAGAGACCTCAATAGAGCCTAGTGAAAGGATCATTATCTGCTACCCTCAATGGAGAAAATTTTGCAAATTGTAGCTGGTTCAAAAAGATTCTCATTACTTGATGGTTATTCAGGTTATAACCAAGTCTTAGTCAAAGAGGAAGATCAATACAAGACTTCCTTGACCACAAAAATGGGGCACCATGGCTTATAAAAGGATTCTATTTGGCCTGTCTAATGTTGGTACACATTTAAGAGGGTAATAGACATCACATTTAAAGGTATGATTCACAAACTTGTACATATTTACCTTGATGATGTAACAGTGTTTTCAAAGAAGGTTGATGAACACCTTGGACATCTAAAGCAAGTGTTTGAGAGGTGTAGGGAGTATGGTATATCCCTCAACCCCAAAAAATGTATCTTTGTTGTCCATGAAGGCAAGCTTTTAGGACATATTGTGTTTAGAAAAAGGGATCACCACTGATCCAGAAAGAGGAAGTTCCATTTTGGATTTGCCTTTACCTAGCCATAAAAAGTGGCTACAAAATTTTCTTGGAAAAATTAATTTTGTTAGAAGATTTATTCCTAATATTGCAAATCTTTTGAAACAACTAATTTACATGTTAGAAAACAATGTCAGTTTTAGCTAGACCAAAGAGGTGTAAGGAAAGCTCAGGTGCAGAACAAACTCTCCAAATGCCAAAACCTTAGGGAAGAATGTAGAGGTATCTTTAAATTTTACAATTACAATCCAATAAGATACACATGAAAATAATTAACAGAAATAGAGAATCGAACTTACACAATTGAACACTAGTTTTTACGTGGGAAAACCCTTATGGGAGAAAAACCCACCACACCAAGAAAAGTCTTTATATTACAGTAATGGAGATTACATACACTAATCATACTTGTCTTTTTGATGTCAATTTACAACAACAAAATTAATTGAAGTACAGAACATTAATTTCACAATGCTCTCAGACAATACAATGAATCTACTCATAACAGATTCGTGTTCAGAATCAGACAACACTTCACAGTTGTCTTCTTCACACTATCCAACACACTGTTCACAATTCAATCATTTTCGATCTTTTTCCTCATAGCCTGTTCATCTTCCATACATGAATGGTCGTAACTATTCAACTACCAACAATTCAAATTCCGCTTCTCTCATTGGCTCAAATTACTCCACATAGGATAAACGTTCAGTCAAAGAAGCATCAACAAGAGTTTCTCTATCGTGAAATTCATCTCACTGAACTGTTGATCCTTCCTTGTGGTCTCTACCATACACATGTACACATCTTGTGCATTTCTGGAGCATCACACTAGAATCTACAATATTCCTTACAAGTCTCCCAAAACTCCAAAGTGGTCCCCACATCCATCAGCTTGTTTAATCCAAGTCGTTCCCCACTATCCTATGATGGCACTTTGGTTGATCATGAAATCACGGGTGACTACCATGTGTCTTAATCAGTGAAGCCGAAAGAATAAGGGAAGTACTTTGATCGTTTGATCTCAATGGTTGCCCACTATCCCATGATGACGCTTTGGTTGATCATGATATCATGGGTGACTGCCACGTGTCCCAACTGATGACGTCGAAGGAGATGATTTTATTTGACCGTTGACCAATCATCATCTGATCTCAATGGCTGCCTACTAGCTCGCAATGATGCTTTGGTTGATCACCACATCATAGGCAACTACCACGTGTCTTAGTTGATAATGCCGAAGGAATAAGGGAAGTTCCTTAGTAGATAAGTTAGCTGATAATAAAGAAAGTTGGTCAGTCATGAAGTTAGAGAACTTTCAGACTCTGTGACAAAGTTCCAAGCTTTGGACTTCTAGCAATCAGCCGACAATGTAGATAAAGGATAAATTCACCAAGTCTTTAGTAAAGATACAAGCCAATAAGTTGAGACATATTTTCCAACAGTCTTCCACTTGATGAAAACTTATTGGCTTCCTTCAAACTCGAAGTTAATGATGGTCATGGGCTCCAAGGCCCATAGAACTGGCACACCACCTGAACTTATATGTGCTCATTGGTTTTGTCAATGCATCTGCAACATTCTCCAAAGTATCCACTTTTTCTAAAGAGACCTTTCCATCCTCCACCATATCTAGTACAAAATGATACTGCACATCAATATTTTTTGTCCTGGCATGGAAAGTAGGATTTTTTGCCAAAAAAATAGCACTCTGAGTGTCACAAGAACTATACTATCCCTCGATCAAAACCAATGTTAGAACATAAACGTTTTAACCATATTGCTTCTTTACAAGCATGTGTAGCTGCCATGTATTCAAACTTTGTAGTGGACAAAGCGACTACAACCTACCACTTGCTCATCCAACTCATTGCATCACCATTCATCATGAAAATATATAATTCCACCGGGTGGATTCTAAATACAATGTCCCCTACCCAATCAATCCACACACTTTGAATGCTAAGAGTCCTTTGTGATTCAAAACTTGCCATGATAACACAAAGTATTACTATAAAGTGCCCTTTAGATATCTAAGCAAACACTTTTCATATAGCATCCCAAAGTAACTTGTGGATTTTCCATAAAACAACTACTAACTCCCACCGCTTTGGGGAAATGTCCGCCTAGTATAGACCATATTGCATAAATTAAACTACCAATTGCACTAGCATAAGGTACTCTGGTCATGTCCTCCATCTCAGTATGAGATTTTGGACAACCTTCAATAGATAGCTTCGTTCCCTACAAAACTGGAACAACTAGCTGCTTGCATTCATTCATATAAAATCTCTCCAAAACAGTATTAATGTACTTACTTTGACTGAGCCAAAGTTTTTTACTCTTCATGTCCCTGGTTATTTCCATTCCTAGAATATACCTAGCAGCACCAAGATCTTTCATTTCGAACTTTGCAGACAACTGAGATTTTAGATCATAGATCATTAACTTACTATTGCCTATGAACAACATATCATCAACATAGAGAGCAATAATAAGAACATGATCATTTTCAGCTTTGAAGTATACACAATGATCAAATTTTGATCTAATAAATCCCAATGACAAAACAAACATGTCAAACTTCTAGTACGACATTCTAGGTGATTGTTTTAATCCATATAGAGATTTTTTCAATTTGCAAACCAAATTTTCTTTACCTTTTTCCACAAAGTGCTCAAGCTGGGAAATATAAATTTCTTCTTCAAGGTTACCATGAAGAAATTTTGTCCACACATCCATCTGTTTAACTTCTAAGTCATACACTACTACAAGTGACAATAGAAATCTAATAGATGTCAGCTTAGCTACAAGAGATAATATTTCTCCATAATCAATTCCCTCTACCTGGGAATACCCCTTTGCAACCAACCTTGCCTTATAATTTTCCACACTACCATCTAGACCTATTTTCTTTTTAAACACCCATTTACAGCCCACAACTTTTGTGCCTTCGGGCAAGGGCACCAAACTCCAAGTGTCATTCATTTCTAATGATTCCATTTCTTCATTCATGGCTTCCAACCAAGAGTTTGAGTCATACATTCTAAATACCTCTTTCACAGTCCTAGGTTCACCAGTGCTAGAAATTAAAGGGCTATGTGTAGGATCATGATGGCCCAAAAAGTGGCAATATGATGGTTATTTGTAGGGTATGTGGCTTGCGACTTTTTTTTACCCAAAATTGATGAAACAGTACTTTTAAAGGTGTTTCT
>VDFB02042206.1:0-10320 GCA_007258455.2 Sequoia sempervirens
AAAAATAAAACTCTCAAATGTTTTAGCATCTTAGGCCAAAGCCTAATCTTATTTTTTCCTTCTTTTCTTCTCGAAATCTATACGTTCTCCCACCACAGAGCTACATGCGACTTCAACTTGGATGCAACAATTTTCTCTCTTTGCAGATCATCCTCATCAAATCTTCCATGTCAAAATACTTCTCCAATTCATGGACCCAATCTAGAAAAGCATCTAGGTTGAGCTCACCTTTAAAATATGAAATATCCACCTTTACTCTGGAACTTTGTTTAGTCAATGCCTTAATAAGCCTCTCTATAGGGTCTAAAACTATAGCAACATTTGCTAAGTTTTCTGGTTCCTCTTCGGACTCGTCCAATTTTAATCTAGTCTCAAGGGCCTCTAGCCTTCTAAACACTTCACCAGTGTTTCTTCGAGGGCCTACATTCCTCCTACCCCTTCTTCCCCAATTCATGTGGATACCCCTCTGGGCCATCGCAGTTTGCTCTTATACCAAAATTGATGCAGATTAAACCTCAATATCTGCAAATGGACTCTGAATATCTATGTTCAGCCTCTGCAACAAACTCCATAACAAAACCCTGCAATTGAAGGTTTAAATTCACAACAACAATGAAATTATCCTTACAAAGAAAATAAAAACAAAACCCATAGGATCTTCAAAGGTAATAATAGGGTAAGTGTACAAAGTTGAGTCCACGAAACGTGGAAGTTTTTGCCTTAGGCAAAAAAATGAATTCGGCTTGCAAAAAATGGGATCCCGCTTTTTAATAAACAAGATCCCGTTTTTAAAAAGCGGGATCAGATTTTAAAATGAGATCTGTTTAACTCAGGATCCCATTTTCCCGAAACTCCGTTTTGGAAATTCATTTTTGGAAAATTTTCAAAATGGGATCCCATTTGAAAATTTTCCAAAATTTCAAAAATGGAAGGATTTCAAAAGCGGATCATTTTGAAAACTTTCCATTTTTGGAAATTTTCATTTTTGGAAGAATTTCAAAAAAGGATCCCATTTTACAAAACGAGATCCCGTTTCATAGAACCATAAAAATGGTTTTTTATGAAACGGGATCCCGTTTTGAAACGGTATCCCATTTTTTAAAGAAACGGGATCCCGTTTTTTAAATTATGAATTTTTGAGCGGGTTTTTTGGCTTGTTTTTTGGTTCGGGAAATGGCTTGGGGACCCGAACCTAAGCTTTAGACCTAGTTTGACCTGCAACTTGAAGGTCCTATTAATGTCACAGGAAAATAATGACTTTGGACATATGTTTGAAGACCTATTTTGCAGAATTTTTTTGCTATGAAATTAAAACCCATTATAGATGTAGTACGTTGCAAATTCCAAATATGTAATTTTTTTAATAATTTGATTATTTTTTCATTTTTCAATTAATTTAATGAAACCAGTCCATAAACTTGAAATGGTCGTTTTTTTAGGTATTTTAATAAACTTTGATCAACATAACATTTTGACGAACAGTTTGCACGAGAGCAAACTTCAAACAATTCTTTTTAGTTTAAAAAAAATAAAAAAAAAAATGATAAGTTTAGGTCATCTTATGCGTGTCGTACACAATGATTTTTCAAAATGACAAACATGCCTAATAAATATTTAATTAAAAAATATATTCAATAAAATTATAAAAATATTAAAAGCAAGCTTGTATGAGCGCAAATCTTTTTCCCAAAGGATTTAGAAAAATATGATAATTTAGGTCAAAAATATGGATGCTCACACATGCATGTATAAGGAAAGTAAAAAGGACTTTTAAACAGTGGTTTTTAGAAACGCCTATTGTCTCAATTTTACAATCTGCATTGGAAATAAACACATATTTGAAACTAGACCTGAAAGTTCACATTTATGATTAGTGACTTTTTTGAAGATTCCATCTCTAAGTGCTTCAAATTTTAAGGTCAAATGTGTCAAATTCTAAAAATCAGGGAAAACACTTCCACTTTTTGGCCAAAAAGTGGACTCAACTTCTTGCACACACCCAAATTCTGATGAATGTTTGGTGACATATTGAAAAAATATTGTCGACTTACCGATGCAACACTGATTTAAATTTCATCGCTGGATTTTTGTCTCTTTAATGACCAATTTTTATATGTTGAAACCATGACCAACATCGTCAATCAGCACCATGGAAAATGTTGGCAATGTTCGTCACAAAATCAACGTAACTTCGTCCATCTATTGACGCAAAAAATCACAAAATGTTGCAGAATGCCCATTTGAAATTGTTGAAAAAACACCAAACATTCACCCATTTCCAGACGAGGTAGAGTAAACCATCATTTCCATTACGACAAAAACTATGTCACGTGTATAGCAACCTCGTCACAAATTTTTGTGGTTCGTCGGGCTATGTTCGTTGAAATTGCGACGAAACTCTGTAGTTTTTTTTTTTTAAATATTCATTCAAACATCTTCCCTCCCTAACACAATTATATGTATGGGTTTTGTTCTTTGCATGAATAAGCCTAAAACTGCAGCATAATGAAATATTGAAAAGTGCATTACCTTATTGAGCTTCTCTATGTTTCAAGAATAGTTCAATATTCTCTACTTAACAGGGCCAACCATGTGATGGTGGAAGCTCATTTGGCCCTCCCCTCACACATCACTCTCAATTCCCCACACCCAATCATATAACATTAATCATTCATTCATCCATTAATAACATATAACATTCATTCATTAACATGTAACATTCATTCATTAACATATTCACATTCATTCATTAACATATAACATTCATTCATTAACATGTAACATTCATTCATTAACATATTCACATTCATTCATTAACATATAACATTCATTCTTTCAGTTTTTACATATTACCAAAAATATGGTTGTCAAAAATATCAGTTTTTAACATTGATTAACATATTATAAAAAAAATGGTTGTCATAATATGATTACAATCACTTTTTTTTTTGTTTCTTTTTTGCAGCTAAAAAAAGAAGTGGAGTATCGTTTTCTAAATCATCTGTCCCCCCTTCATTTGATTTGTCCTCCGCTCATGATCTTAATGTATGCCTAGTCACGTACTCACAACATGGAGGCCGCTACAAGGGGGGGTCTGCTGCAATAACAAAGAAATGTTAATTTGATATGTTTTATTATCATTGTTACAAGTATTTCATTAATTAAAAGAACATTAGAGTGGTTCTCTTTACCTGATGGGGCCACATCATGTTCCTAATCGTGTCTTATAGCCTCATGCTCAACATGTTGAACAACCTCTAAATCCTCTAGAGTTGAAACACGAAAGGTTACATTAATTAATACACTAATTGCAATTAAATATGTTTAAAAGAACATTAGAGTGGTCCTCTTTACCTGATGGGGCCACATCATGTTCCTGATCTTGTCTAGCCTGATCATGCTCAACATGTTGATCACGCTCTACATGCTTTAAAGTTGAAACATGAAAGGTTACATTAATTAATACACCAATTGCAATTAAAGATGTTTAATTGTATTAATCCATACTGCATTTTGTATAGCACATGAATACGTCTAGTACCAGGATGCACACCATGACCTTCATCTGCAGGTTGTGCTCCACCCTCACCAGGCTGCATTCCAATTCATGTGCAGTATTATCATTCCTTGCTTGTTTAAAACAAGTAGTCACATAATTACTTTATGGTGGAAATTAATATTGAATAGATTTTAGTGTTCAATTTAAAATAAACTTCATTAGGTTGTTACGTGTTTTCGGATGGAGTGGAAGCTTGTGTTTTCCCGATCAAGATAACTGGGCGTCCAACCCATGAAACCATAGCCTTCTAGGAAGGAAATCTCGGGGTCCTCTTACATGGAGCTTTGTTGAATTCAAAGGAAGCCTCGCATTTTTGCATAAGATCATGAATTTTGCTTCTATGGTGGCCAGTAAAACCAAAATTGTTGCAATTTATTATTTTGATACAATATTTCATTTATTGATACTTACAATTCATCACGATTAATTTCCTTGTATAACCACCCGAGCCAAAGTGTGTACTGCGTATTTTCTACATTCTTTCCTTTGTTTCCTTCGATGTGTCGGGCAGCCTATGAAAAGTTTGAAATACGTTAGATTATGTAAAAAGAAAGAGTAATCAGTATATAATTACATTGTTGATAGTATCACATACCTTCCTTGGCCTGGTGGTGTCATTCTTTTTGTCTTTTCATCCTTCTCCTTTCCATCTGACACCAAGTCCTTCCACTCCCTCTTCGGAATCATGGGGGGATGCTCGTACTTTTTGTTCTTATCTAAATGTGACCTGTATTGGTCCCTCACATACTTTAGATAGGTACCATCTTTCTTAAGGACCTTGGTTCGGTTGAATGTGTTATTACCGAATAGCACAACTAAACAGTTAATGAGCTCATCTTTTAAATCTTGATTTTGGGAATTCCACCATGTACATATGGTGGGTCTGAAGATCTCCAATGTAATATCATTTAGATGTTTATAAAAAATATCATTTACTACAAAATGATCATGGTATATTAGTCTAAAATGATTGATCAATAAGTAAATTTCAATTGGATTATATATAATAATAATTAAAACATTTTAGAGTACCTGGGACCTTCTCTATCTTTATGGGAATGAAATCCTTGTTCACCACAAATGTGACCTGAAATGGTCTTGTACTAGTAATATAGGAAGATCCAGAAAATGTTGCTAAAACATCACCAGTACTAGTGGCCTCGGCATCCCCAAGTACATGTCTTGACGCATGTTCTGGCATGTGTTTGCTGCAAGAGGGTGCACTACCCGATGCCTACATGCTATGTGTTGCCAAAGTTTTAGTCGACAATATAGGCAAGGATGATGGGCTTGGATGATATGATGTATGTGCAGGAAGATCAGGGTCAACACTTGTTCCAACCCCTACTCCCCGGGTAGCACCTGCAATACCCTGATCATGGCCAGTAGCATCATGAGGACGCAAAAAATCTTGTAAAAACAACACATATTTTAGTTCATGACATAAAAGAGTACAAAATATAAAACCATGAATGAACTTATGTTATAATTAAAGATCTCATAATATCTTACTTGCAAGTTTCGTGCTCTCTCATTCAATATTTTAACCCTTTCTCTTATCTCGTCTGTTTGAGGCACTATGAATAACAACTGAAGGACTTCTTCATTGCATTTTTTTTGGGTCTTCCTTATCATATCTAGAGGGTTTGCAGAATATGCGATGTCATCATTGCATAATAGTGATTGCACCTCCCTATGGATGCTCTCCTCTACTGCTGGTGTCTTTCCCTGATCATCCGACTACGACAAGAATATTAAAAACATTATCGAAATTAACCCAATAAACTTATGAAAAAAACATAATAATAAAACATTTTTCTCGTATCTAATTTGTACAATTACAATGAGAGTAGAGCACAGCCGGTAGAAGTTCACGAAGATGCATCATGATGCATGCTTTCTGGGTGGGCCTTCCCCCAGTCAATGTCCATTCAACAAAATTAAATATAAAACATTCTTTGAAATGAACCAATAGACTTACGAAAAACATAATAATAAAATGGTATATTGGGTCATTAAATGGAGTTCGGTAAAATGGTATATAATACGTACCACCCCCCATAGTAAGCATGTTTGTATGGGTAATTCAAATTGTAATCGATTAGCAACTCTCCCCTCGGTTATTGATTTTATACTTTTATCTCTGAATACGGTTTCCCTCAGCACTTTCGAATGGCAATTGGGTTGCCTATTTGTTGACCCAAGTCATGTACTATTTATAAACCATGCAATATTCCCTGTTGCTTTTGGCCTTCCGTCAATGTACATAGCCACTCCTTTATTTTGACCCTTATCTTTTAGTTGGCATAATTTGCGATTGCATACCCTCTCGCATACTTAGGTATATATCGAACCAGTGCATCAATCTTTTATGTATAGCGGTCAAACATACTCCATCAGTTAGTAACTTTTAGTAATAGACCTTATGTCATCCATGCAAAATATAAATTTAAACCATGTAATGATGATGGTGTTATGCAATATATCCTCTCATTGACACAAAAATCAGTGTTTATTGGAGGAATTTCCTTAGGTACCCATTGTTTCCATAGATGTTTGTACCTCAAGGGCACCTCGACATTGCCTATTCTCTCATCATCATAAGAACATGACCCCCCTTCAGCAAGAAAAAATTCCATGCGTTTGTGGAATTTTCTTCTAATCTTTTGACCTCTAGTTGATCTCCCTCTTTTAGACCTACTACATGTCTCGCTTTCCTCTTCTCTTCTTGAATTTCCTTGCTCAAAGGGAAGATAGATCTGAAAAATACCTATTTGGTGGTACCTGCACTCATAAGGATGTTGGATGAAGTTCTTTCATGGTGATGTGATCCCAAGGTATGGGGTTGGAGGATTAAAAACCAAGTTTTTCACTACTAGTCAAATGCATGTGGAGGTAACAATAGTTGTGAATGTATCAATAAACCTTGTAAGGGTCTAATGATCAGAGATCATTTGGTAAGCATGGGAATGGTTTGTAGGGTCACCAACCTTGTGTTTTGAAGCCTTGGGTTTTGGAAACATCTAGAGGAGTCATTGTCTTGTTTCTTCGAGGTTGATTGGGTTAGTTGGTGGAAGGTTGCTATTACTTTTTGTACCTGTCTATGAAATTTTTTGGACCACCTTCCTCAAAGACAATTTAGTCCCTCTAAGGTAGTATTGGTGTCTAGTTAGTTAGTCTATGAAAATTTTTGGACCACCTTTGATGTGAAATAGCCCCTCGTGCAACCATCCTTTCAATCTATTTCTAAATGGATAGACCCCTTGCCTTTAATGATTAAGCTCCACAGGTTTCTACCCCTATGGTTTTTTGGGTCCCCCAAATAAAATAATAAAATATGGACCCTACTCAGAAGAACCCCAAAATGTATCAGAGTTTGTTTCTTTCTTAAGAATTCAGTTAAAGAGGCTAATTGGGTCCCTCCCTATCCAGCATTCCTTCACCATTTTCCAGACACCCACAACATCTTTGAACCATTTATACTCTTCTGGAACTTGAAAAAAAAAAATCATTTTCATTAGTTTTCTCTTTCGAGATTTCCCTAGTGTTGGCATTTGTACTATCCTTTTAGAGGTTTAGTTGAGTCGGTGAAATATTCGGAAGTTTTTAATGGCTCCTTGTCTTTTTGTTCATCTCTTGTACTGGTGCAAGAGCACCTTGGCATAATTAGGCCTCTATGAAGCAATGTTTTGAAATTTGATTCAATTTTATTGTTCCTACTTTGTAAATCATGTTATTAGATTCATGTTTCATATATTTGAGGTCATGTTGAGGTCATTTGGTGTTTATTAAGTCCAAAAGTGCAAAAATGAAAACAATGTAAAAAGTTGTCAACTTAATCAAAAAGGAAATATTAAGAGATGAAGAGTCATTAGGGTCGGTCAGAGCTAGTCAGAAGGCTAAAAGTCAATTGTTTTTCCTTTAAAAAGGATCTTGTATCTTTTAGAACTTCGAGGGTGGTTGAATAAAGAATAAGTTCAAGGAAAATCTCTGATTTTTAATCATTTTTCTTAAGAAATATTGCATTTCCAGGCATTGTACAAATTTGTACAGACTTTAATGCATGGTAGAATGGTTGGATATGGTAATAATCTCAATCACCTTCCTGTTACATCAAATTTCATTCATTTTATTTAATATTTGTGTGAGTTATTGTGGATTTACTTCAGATTGCTAAAACCCTCAATTAGGGTAAGCAGAGAAAGAAATAATTATGTTTCTCCTTTATTAATTGGTGGAATCTTCTGGTTTCTTGTGAGATTATCCTACTATGAATTTTCTTTCATGTTTCAGTAGATTTAGGGAAAAATCATAAAGATAAGATGCAAGGGAATGAAGTTTCTTGACTGAAAAACTATGTGTACAGTCTGTGAACAGAGTAATTATGAAGGTTAAGCCCTTAGGGTTTTGTGAAAATAATTTGTAATAGACTTTGATGGTTTGAAGAGCATATACCAGTCAAACTAAACATGTCCCAAGCACTGGACAAGTGTACTTTGGTCAGGAGTTAGTAAACCAACAAACCCTTATGCAAATCAAGCCTAATTAGGCCTAAATCTGTCTGAGACAACAATATTTGAAGCTTGTGTTGTAAGAGTTTTGATACCCATTTTGAATATGTTTTAGATATGTAAGGAGGGCATTGAAAATTGTGGATAGACTTGTGTAATAGTGCTTAGATTGTGAATGAAGCCCTAACAAATAGGTTGGCAAACCTACAAGAGTATGAAGGAATCGGTGACAGTAAGAACTTTAAGGAGTTTTCATGATTAAGTGTGATTTCTTGGTTGTTTTGGTTAAGAGATTACCAAGGTATAATTTGATCTCATTTGATATAAGGTTTGGTGTAAGCATGAAGTTAAAAAGTCCATTACTTTGACTGATCTGTCTAATAATAACCCTGTTTTGGAGACTAAAATGAAACTATAGTATATGATTTTGTTAAATTGTCAAGAATAAAGGATGGGAGATGGTTTACATTTGTTTGAAGTGAAATGGAATGGAAATTGTATGGTCAATATTAGCCTAAATACTGTTTTGGGTCAGATTGCTTTATGTTGAGTTGAAATTGTGAAGTTTAGGACAGTCATTAAGAGAGTTAATGGTAAAATGAAAGGGCAGACTGGGTAATTGTTTTTTTTATCAACATGAAGTTGACTAAGGTGTTTGAAGGTCTGGTAATGGTTTGGAACTCTAAAGAAAAATTTGAGTGTTTGTGTCGAGTTTTGTGAAGGGAAATATAGTTGAATAAGTGTGTCAAAAGAAGGAAAGTTCAAGATTGTTTGTGACTTGTCAAATGAGATTGTGTGAGTTTGTTTCCTTCCTCTGACTCTGCATCATGTACTTCTATACATTCTCTTATGGATAGGCACTAGGCATTTTTCATTGCACTCACAAACCATGTATTGTTTTCAGTCCCTTTGATCATTTGTGGACCTCAATATGTAAATTTATTTCATCAAAGTTTAGAAATTTGAACCCTAGTGAGCTTCATGTGTTGTTATGTGATGGGAATTCCTTTCAATCTTATAGTAGAAAAAATATGCTAAGACAAATACAAAAATTGCAGTTCACAGGCCAAAAATGGCCACCCAACTGATTGAACATCTCAAAGCTTGGCTATTCAAACTAACCAGACACCAGTACTAGGTAGTACTTAGGTTTTTCAATGGGACATTGGCTCGAATTGACCAAAACATAGCATGCAACACCTTGATGGGAACAAACAGAGTCTAAATCACTGCACTTGCAACAAGATTTCTAAATGCGGGGGAAAAATCACTTACATTCATTGTCCCTTGGTCGATTTTCCCTTTCTAAGTTACCTCACCTCTCGCTCTAGCTTTCCTCCTGCCAAATGGTTCCTAGTCTTCCTCCTTGACTCAATGGCCTTGCAGCACTCATACAGTGAAGTCTCGCAACTCTCGACTCAGGGGCTGGATGCAGTGGTTCTTAGTGCAACTCTCTAGTTAGGGTCTTGGTGCAGTATGCTATGTCGTGCTCCTGTGCGTGTGGGGCCAAAATTTAAAATATATAGTTTATATATATGCTATGTCAACATATAGTTTATCTACAAAATATATATGCTATGTCAACATATAGTTTATTTTATTTTATACATAATACAAGTTTTGTATGGTGGCTTGTTGAGCTTATATAGTTGGTTTTCTCTTTCTTTATAATTTTTGATGATTTATTTCCTATGACATGATTGAATATTATCTACAGTCCCAGTGATTGTTAAAAAGGCTTATGATAGATGATGTTTAATCATGATCGATGTCTAAGAATCAGTGATTGAAATACTACTTGACTAAAGATTGAGCTATCTGATATTTTGTCATTTAAACATAATGGAAGAAATGCTTGCAATCAATATCTTATTAATGTAGCCTACAAGGTTTCTTTTCCTAGTTTTTTTTTGTCCTATTCTTGTTATGACTTATTTCTTTACATTGGTCTATTACAGTAATGGGGAGCATATCTAGTGAATCGATTCTTTTAGTATCTTTGATTCTTATCCTTGTGCATAACAATTTTTCTTCTATCCTATGATTCATTTATTGTTGGTTTAAAACACTTGTTACAGCTAACATGGATATGAATTATGATGTGGGTGTGAGAAGGGATTATTGAATATGAAGGAATGGTTTGGTAAAGTACTCCTTAATCCAAATGAGTCATTTTATTGTCATGGAATGTGTTAAGAGACTTTAAAATTAATATATTCAATCTAGTTAATATTGACACATCTAAAGCAT
>VDFB02042207.1:0-20924 GCA_007258455.2 Sequoia sempervirens
CGGTTCATAAATCCAATTGCGGTTCAGAAACTTCACATGTGGTTTAGAAAGTCAATTGCGGTGCATAAACTTCACATGCGTCATTCTGTATGAAAAATCTGCAAAAACAAAAATTAAAAGATCTATGGATTCGCGAAGATGGTGTCTTCACGTCGGGTTCACCAAATGTAACGCTGAAAATGAAAAGGCTTTGCACAATAGACAAAAAAGAAGATTTGAAGCACACATGTAAATAATACCAAAATCTAAAATGCAAATTCATTCGTTAAGCAACAAAGAACATGGGAAAGTAAAAACGTAATTAAAAACTAGAACAATCTCACCAATCTTCAAACGTATTTCCATGATTCATCTTGATTGCCCTTCTCCATTTTGCTTGTGTAGTATAATTGCCCTCAGATTTTCAAGTTCGTCCAAGTATAGCCTAAGATAGTGATTAGAAAAATATCGAAGATTCAAGACAAAAGTGCTCTCCAAATTTACAAAATTCGCAAGAGAGATTGGAATGAAGAATGACAAATCAATTTCTAGAAAATTGATTATTCGAATGACAGGTCAAGATTGAAAGATCAACGGACGGTTGAGATTGACTGATTAGACATGCATTATGTTAACTGACAATGATGACATGAGTGATTCAAATTAGAAATAGAATTAAAGATTAAATAAATTATTTAATCTTCAGTTCGACATTCAAAGACATAAGAATTATCTTTGCATGACAAATATAAAGATTGATTAAAGCAACTCTCTGTTCGAACGCACGCACAACACTTAATTAATTAAATAATAATATTTAATTAATATGCATGTGCATGCAAATGAGTTAGAACTGGATGATTGAATGGTTAGACGAGGAGATTACTCGAGAATGCCACTCAGACATCAAATGAATAGTTAACTGAACGATTAAAATAGATGTCGAGTTGAGTAAAAGTGAATACTTAGATAACTCACATAATTATCTAAAATATAGAAGAATGTGTTAAAATAGAATTTATGAATTAAATAATTCATTTAATTCAAGAGACAATATTTGAAGGATAATTAAATAAATAATATTTATTTAACTAAGTGAAGAAAGGACTCAAAATGAATAATTAAATAAATTAAGAATTTATTTAATTATAGTTGAAATATGATAAAGAATAAATTAAATAATGATTTATTTAATTTAACCGGAAGAATAAGGTTAATTAGTAACATCATTAAATAACAAACGTTTATTTAATTAATAGAAGAAATAAAGAAAAGTGAATTAATTAAATAATTCAAATTATTTAATTAATAGAAGAATTAATGTTAAGATGAATAATTAAATAATTGACATTATTTAATCATGACCATGAATGTAATACTTCTAATTATGTGAATATGGAGTCAAGGCTTAAAAGCAGTTTAGGTGTCTACAACTGGCAATTCCTGTTCCTTTTATTTCCGAAACTACTATGCATGGAAATTTTTTTTGAGAGGAATGTCAAGAGTCATCCATGCACTGGCAACCCTCAATCCCCTATATTCCCTTTTTAAGAAAAGAAATGCTTCAAAAATTTCCCATGTATAGGAAATCCTTGTTCTTCACCAGTCATGTTTTACAAATAATATGAATCTTCACCTTTCTTGCCAACAACAACAAAGGGTCCCATCCACAAAGCTTCAAATTTCCCATTTTTTCCCTTCTCTTGACATCTTTCATTCCACATTAACACCAGATCATTTTCTTCAAATTTTCTATCTTTGCCCTTTTATCAAATAAATACTTCATTTGTACCTGCAATTTCACATTCTAGTTTTGAGCTACTCTTCTTACTTCATCATGCTCTACCAGTTGTTCCATTCTTTCCTCCATTGGTTCTGGAATATCTATATCTTCCTGAAGGATAAATTTGTAAACTGGTGACAAATTTTGTAAAGGCATCCTAGCTTGTGTTCCATATACCAATTCAAATGGGGATTTTCCAATTGTCTTTTTCACAGTTATCCTATCAGCCCACACAACCAACCTCAATTTTGAATCCCAGGCCTTTTTGTTCCCACCTAGCATCCTCCTTATGATCTTCAAAAGAATTTTGTTGCTGGACTCTGCTTGACCATTAGCTTGCGAATGGTAAGGAGCTGCATAAGACATAGTGATACCATATATACTGCAAAAATCTTTAAACTCATTAGATCTGAAACACATCCCATTATCTGTAATCAATCTTAATGGTGTACTAAACCTGGTAAGAATGTTATCCATTAAAAAATTGATCACAACTTGTTGCTTGCTTGGTTGGGATTGCCTCTACCTATTTGGTGAAGTAATCAGTAGCTACCAGGATCCACTTATGTCCTCCACTTAATTTCTCTTGTATCTCCCCAATAAAATCAATTCCCCATTGATGAAAAGGGGCTTCAACCTACAAAGGTCTGAGTGGTAAAGCTCCCTGATACTTCATTTTCCCTGAGAACTTCTAACATGCTTCACATCTTCTTATATATGAAAAAGAATCATTAAAGAATTTTTTCCTGTAATAACCTACCTTGAGAATCTTGTGTGCAGTAGTCTTTGCAGAATAATGGCCTCCACAGACCCCTTCATCCATTTCTCTTATAACATGCTTGGCCTTTGACTCATCTAGACATAGCAACAACATCACGTCCCAGTTTTTCCAAAACAAATCACCTTCCATGAACACATATTTGGATTCTTGCAGCTTCAAGGTTCTTCTCTGATTATCACTTAATCTTTCAGGACACTTCATGTATCTGAGGTAATACATGATGTCTGTATACCAAGGAGTATGTTCAATACTTGCAATTTCATTTCCTTCATCTTCTACATTACAAATTTGATTTGCTTCAATCTTTGTTTCTACCATTAAATTGGCCAAACCTTGACCTCTTACTAATTTGGTGATTTGTATTTCCATATCAAATTCTTGAATTTTATTAATCCACCTGCATCTCTTTCTAGTTACCTCTGACTGTGTCAAAATATCTTTAACAACTGCATGAGGGACATAAGCTATCACTTTGGCTCCAACAAGATATGGTCTAAAAGATTTTATGTCTTTCACCAATGCAAACACTTGTTTCTCCATTATATCATATTTCAATTTTGACCCCTACAATGACTTGCTGAAAAAAGGCACAGGCTGGTAATGACCTTCCTCATTCTTCTGTAACATGATAGCAGCTATAATATGCAACGAAGCAAATGAAAATATTTGAAAGGGTTTTGAAAAATCTGGAGACTTAAGGACAGGGGCTTCCTTGATGGCCTTTTTGATTGATATAAATGCTTCTAATGCTTTTGCAGTCCAATCTACCTTTTGTCGCTTCCTCAACATCTTTGATATGGGCTTAAAAATTTCAGTAAAATTAGACACAAATCTCCTAACAAAATTGATCTATCCAAAAAATGACTGGATGGCCTTGACAGTTTTAGGAATAGGAACTTTATCTATGGCCTCAACCCTCTCAGGATCTATTCTAATCCCCTCCTTTGACACAATATGTCCTAAAATTTTACCTTCTGTGATTGCAAAATGACATTTTTTAGGGTTCAAACTAATACCATACTCTAAAGCTTTAATAAATACCTTTTCCAGATGTTCTACATGATCTTCAACCTTTTTTGAATAAGCAATAAGGTCATTCTGATATACCACCATGATAGCATTAATCAAGTCTACAAATGCTACGTCCATAGCTCTTTGAAAGGTTGCACCTGCATTTGTGAGACCGAATGGAATTTTCACATAAACATATGTTCCCCATGGGGTTGTAAAAGTTGTCTTGTATTGCTCAGATTCTTTGACCTTGACTTGGTTGTAAGCAGAGAACCCATACATCATAGATAACAACTCACACCCTCTTACTTTATGTAGTACAACCTCCATATTAGGTAGAGGATAATTATCCTTGAGGGATGCCACGTTTAGATTTCTAAAGTCCACACATAATCTGATATCCCCGTTCTTCTTCCTCACAGGAACCAAGTTCAAAACCCATGTTAAATTCCTGATTGGTTTGATAATACCCCCATCTCTAAGCTTTACCAATTCCTCCTACATTTTTGGTTCCAATGTTGGGTTGATAGGTCTTTGTCTTTTCCTAAATGGCTTTGCATCTGGCTTCATTGGGATTTCATGTTGAAACAAATCTACCCTATATGCTTTGATATCTTCATAAGACCATGCAAACACATGTTTATATTTTCTCAATAGTGCAATCAACATTCTTCGAATTGTCGTGCTTATTTTCTTTCCAATGTATACCTTTTTTGGTGCCAGTTTAGTCCCTAAATTGACTTCTTCAATATCCTCTCTCTTTACTGGTATCTATTTCATGAGCGACTGCTCATTTCCATCATATACCCTTTCCAATGCTACTAGCCCTTTGGGAAGCTTATTAGTTTTAAGTTGTAAGACCTCTTTCCCAAATACTGTCTGCTTTCCATCTACTTCTTCAAAAAAGGCATTGAATTTAACTTCTTAAGCTTCATATTGATCCATACAGTGAAGAAATTTCAAGAGGTCAGCATCATCATTAAAAACCTTCCAACTATATATATTACCAAGCACAGTGGGTCTTGTTTTGAACTCAATTTGAGACACTCCAGCCAGTGTGATATCATCTCTTCTCAATGCTACATTGGATAAAAAGTCTGCCATTGTGTTTTTCAACCTCTCAATCCATTCAATGGAGAAAGCATCAAACAACTCAATTGTGCCCCATACAAAATTCATGTATTGCTTCAGCCTCTTGTGTTTTGTTGCATATTTTGATTTAACTTGAGAAACAACTAGCTCAGAATCCCCTAGAATAGCTAGCAACTTGATCTTATGTTTTACAACCATATTCAATCCTGTTAGTAAAGCTTCATACTTTGCTATATTGTTCATGCATTCAAATGCCAGAAAAAATGAATATTTAAATGTGACTCCTTCAGGTGAAACAAACACTATTCCTGCTCCATTACCTTCTTGGCTACATGCTCCATCAAAGTACATTTTCCACACACCATCATAGTTTTTTGCAACATGTTTATCAATTGGATCACCATTGGCTAACTCTGGCTGGGCTAGTTCTATCTTAAAACTTCCAAGATCCATATCAAAAAACCAATTGACTTGATCTTGAGGTACATAATCTACAATTGGGTTCATCCTTGGCTCCCTGTATAGCTTAACTTCCTGGCCATTCACTAGAATTGTTGCATAAGACAAATCAAATGAGACATTTCCCCCAACCGTTGTTGTCCATTGTCTTGATAGAAGCATCCCAAACTGAGGAGGGGTATCGATTACAGTTATATCTATATTATAGGCCACCTGAGGATAAGCGGCTAATTTAATTTCAACATATTTCATAACACCTACTACTAGAACATGCCTGCTATCCATTGCATAACACCTCCATCCATCAATATCCACCCACATACCAAGTTGTTTCATAACTCCAACTAGCATGATATTGATAGCAGCGCCAGAGTCTATCATGCAATTCCTATTGACCATATATGCCCCTTCTTCCTTAATGGATCATGTTTCTTTGTTCCTCGGTCTATCCATTATAGGTTTTCCATCCTTCCAATTTGTATTGTAAGGCATGTCATGTAACCTAGGCCTCTCACTTCTGTATGTGTTCTCCTGTTTGTATTGATAATTATTGACTTGCTGAGGAACCCTAGGATTATCTCTTTTACTAATCATCCCAACAACTTTCCTATTGTTTTCAATGGTTAGTGCTATCTTTTGGGCTTCAGCTAAATCTCTTGGAAACCTGTTTCTTAGTTCATACCCTATTTTTGGATCAAATGCATTCAAATAAATACTCAATGCTGCAGAGTCTGGCAACTTTGACCTAGGTGGTATCTTATTCTGCAATTTGCTGAATCTCTAGTTAAAATAATAAATTGACTCATTTTAATTTTTTTGAATCCGTACTAATTCATGTAAAGCGGCATCTGGTGCACACAGATTTCCATACTATTCAAGAAATCAATCATGAAATTCTTGGATAGAATCAATAGAGGCTGTTGGCAAGCTATTGAACCAATCCCTAGCTTCTTTGGTGAGCGACAACATGAACAACCTCATATGTAAATCTTCATATGATATATCCAAGTCTTGGAAAAAAGCATTAAAATTCCTCAAATGATCTTCAACAGTAATTGCATTGCTCCCTGTAAACTTAGGAATAAGACTTCTCCAACTGCTATCCATAGGGTAAGGGTATAATTGAAACCCTATCAAATCAAATTCTCTGATCATTGTTGTATATTACTAAGGGGGAGGATTATGCAAGTGTTGATACTGGTACACTAGATTATTGTATTGTGTATGAAGATATGGCACATATTGTTGACCATGAGGTGGTTGTACATTTGTATGTTGTGATGCAATATACAGTGGATGGTTTGGTTGCTTGTATTGATTTCCCATATGATTCTGAGGAGCCTTTGATGGGTCTGAAGGCCCTACATTATTATTTCCCTACCTATGAGGTGGTATATACTTTGAAAAACTAGCTGTCTAAGCATCAATTTGGGATTTTTGCAATTTGAAGTCTTGGATTGCTTCTATCATTTGGATCTTTTCATGTTCAGCTTTTTCTCTTTCTACTTCTTATTTATGAAACTCCAACTTTGTTTCTATTTCTTATGCATTGAGAACTCATAATTTACTTGAGGAGTTACATGATCAATAGGCTCTTTTTGATTACCCTCCATTCTTTGATCATATTCCTGTTGATACACGACTCTTTCAATCTCGAGTTTAGCCTCAAATTCCACCTATTTCTGAGGATTATAAAAAGGATTTCTTTGTTCTTCAGGGGTATAAGGTTCTCCACTTGAATTATCTCTCCATGTATCATAATGGTCATATGTCTCACAATGTGGTCTTGATGCTTTGTCTTTGTTTGTTATGCACATGTCCTCATTTATCTTCTTACCCTTATCGACCTTATCATCCTTATCTATCCACTTACTGTTGCTAGCAGGACCTCCTTTGTATTGGGATCTTCTACCATTCATGTTGAATTGATGCAATATTCTTGTCAGAGTTGCCACTCACTTTGTTAAAAGTGAGAAAAATGAAATTATTCTTGATTGTATCCCCAACGGAATCACTCTTTATGAAACTTCTCAAACTATGAATCTTTCTTCAATGACTCTATATGATGATCTTCAACCAGATATCCTACAATAATTCCCAGCAGAGTCGCCAATTTGTTAGCTCTCAAAAATGTAGGTTTGAACCACGAGAGGTTGCCAACCTCTCATAACATTTCAAGGTAACAGATAAGGCCAAATGATTTGAACCTTCTTCTCTTTAGGTGCTGCTAGACCTAGGCGGGTATACCTATTTGAATAAAGAAGACTTGACTTTTGTTCATTTCCTAAAGCAATTTCCCCACACTGGAAAATGGGAGTGGATAAGTGATTTTTATTTTGGTATAAATTGTATAGGCAATATCAAGGCTAAATCTAATGAGTTCATATGTAAAAATGAATGAAATTAAACAATGAAATAGTAGAGACTAGTGCCTTATTGGGTGTATGGAGTCAAATGAAAATCTGAAATGAGTAACTTCTTTCTGGAAAAAACTCAAATTGTTTGGCATATAGGTTTAAGTTTATAACTTGTATAAACATGCAGGAATGTGATTACCAAGCTCTTCTTAATGATCCAAATGAGATTCCCAAATTACTATGATTGACTAAAAGGATTTAATCTCTCCTTGAAAGAACCAATTAATCCAACCATACTGATACAACAAGTGTGCACTGATAAACTAAAAAAATATCCTTGATATATCAGTTTAAATAATTAGAAAACATCAACCTTGGAGACAACTTCAGCAATACTTTCAATTAACACAACAGACAATTGATACCAGAAAAATGTCACCACATCAAATGAATTCAATTGAAATTTCCATTGTTTCAAACATGCATCATAGTCTCAAAATTGTAAACATTCTATATCCTACAGTATTTTTTACTCGCTATCTACTTCTCTCTCTCACTCTCCTTTTCACAATAAAAAATGAACATTTATACATCAGTATTTGAAAGGACGCATCCTTTCATATTCAAATCTCAATGATCTGTTGTATTCGGGCTTTTACTAACATCCATTAGATACCCACTATGACATCATGTAGTCATACCAATGTTCAATGTCTCTCTGACTACCACATATCACATATCGCTTTGATGTCTTGCAGTTTGACCGACGTTCTAAGTCTCACCGATAGCCTATCTGTATCTTCACTTCTATCACCAAGTTGTCTTGTAGTTATACCGATGTTATGAGTCTCCCCAATGTTTTATCCCTTCAGTCTTAAGAATATCTCAGTAACTCTCGCCGATACAAACCTATCATTGTGACACTATAAGTCAGGAAAACGTTCCTCTGCTTACATCGTTTCTTCTCGTGGTATTACCTTCGGACTATTTTCTTCATCAATTCTAATCACCAAGTCATAACAATTCTCCTGCCGATGTAAAAACACCCAGTGTGACCTTCCTAGCTCTCTCTGAAAAATCATGTCTCACCGATGAATATTCCCTCCGAAAATATTGCTAAGTCATTACCAATGTAATTCCGTCGATGTGACATAGGGGGTCAGCAAGACTCCCTGACTTCATCTCGATGACAATGACAGAATCTACCATTGCTTTATCGGCAAGACTGAATGAATGCTCTAGGATGTTACTCTGATGGCTCTTGTCTTGCTGACAGTCAATTTATGCCTCGATCACTAAGACACAAATGAGCTCGATATGACTTATTCTGATGAACATTATCTTTCTGATAGGATCATGTTGTCACTAAGACTATGAACTACATCATGCCAATATGAATCCTCAACTGAAATCTCATCAGTAAGACATTCCCGATGTCTTGCCGATAGACTGTGAAAAGACATACATTAGTATAAAATGCTTTATGGATCAGTGAGACCTACATCATGTTATGCCAATATGGTTTACACATTCAAATGCTCAGGGCCAGGTGAATTCTATGGGACAAAATGATGAAAACAAACTAAAGCATGGGAAAACATGTTATGGAAATCGGATTCTTGTACTCATGGTATGGACTTCTTTGGAAAATCATGGGTACAGATAGCCATAATTTTTTTAAAATTTTACAGTTCTAATAGGTTAGAGGAATATAAAGTTAGACTCAACCCAAAGAAGTGTGTCTTCATAGTACAGTAAGGGAAGCTCCTTAGGTATATCATGTCAATGAGAGGGATTGAGATAGATCCTACCAAGGTCAAGGCAATTCTCGAAATGGAGTCACCAAAGACATTGAAACAACTAAGGGGCCTACAAGGAAGACTCCAGTCCATCAGTCAATTCATAGCACAACTAGTGGACAAGGTTGTCCCCTATTCTCACCTACTCCACAAGGGGGTAGCGTACAAGTGGGATGAAAAGTGTGATCAAGCCTTCAACAAAATCAAGGAGTATTTACTCACACCACCTATTCTCATGCCGCCAATTCTAGGAAAACCTTTGATCCTATACATATCAGCAACAATAGCGGCTCTCGACACTCTCTTAGCATAACATGATGAAAATGGAAAAGAGAGAGCTATCTATTATATCAACAGAACTATGGCGGGCCATGAACTGAACTATACATCCATTAACAAGACCTGTCTGGCAGTTGTATTTGCAACACAAAAAATCATACATTACATGCTAGTCCATTAGATAAATCTCATTGCAAAGATAGACCCCCTTAAGTACTTACTTTCCAAAGCAAATCTCATAGGGTGAACAGAAAAGTGGGTTATGATTTTGACAGAGCATGACATTGAGTATGTGGAACAAAAGGCCATCAAAGGACAAGCAATTGCAGATCATTTGGTAGAAGCACCAATATATGCAGAAAATCCACTTGTATCAGAGTTCCCTGATGAATCAATCTTCAACCTAAGTGTAGAAGATCACTGGAAAATGTACTTTGATGGATCCTATGTGCAACATGGTTTGGGAGCAGGAATCTTCTTCATCACCCCACAAGGGGATAGCATTCCAAAATCATACAAGTTGTCATTCTCGTGCACAAATAACATCACAAAATATGAGGCTCGTCATAGGGCTAAGAATTACAGTGTAGTGGTAGATAATGGCACTTAAGGTCTATGGAGATTCACAACTCATAATCAACCAGGTCAACAATGAGTATCAAACAAAGGATGACAAGCTAACTCTATACAAGAAATTGGTGGAAAGTCTCAAGGAGTTCTCCATTGATATCACATTTGAGCAGCTACCAAGAGAAAACAATAGAGTGACAAATGCAATGGCTACAATTGGATCACTCCTAGAAATCCCATAGAACATCCCAAAGCAAGAATTCCTCATAGAGTAGCTTCTCATACTTGCATTCGAGGTACCGAAGTTCGAATTTGTGTGCAAAATTGTTGGTCCCGATGATCCCTAGTACCATGATATATACACTTACCTAAGAATATGAGTCCTCCCCGCTAACATAACCTCGAACCTCAAGAGAGCCTTTCTCAAAAATTCATCCCATTTTGTCATCTTAGGAGATACCCTTTACCATAGAAGCATTGAAGGGACCCTTTTACATTGCCTAAATGCTGACGAGGCATTGATTGCTTTAATCAAAGTGCATAATGGTATTTGTGGTTCACATTCGAGCAGTATGACCTTGGCGAAGAAACTGTTGAGGATAGGGTACTATTGGCCTACAATAGAAAGAGAAGCACATGATTATGTCAAAAGGTGTTTTCCGTGTCAGCAGCATGGGGATCTCATCCATGCACCAACTCAGGAGCTCCATTGGATTGTTACACCTTGGACCTTCTCACATTGGGGGCTCGATCTCATTAATTACCCCCACCTCATCCAGTGGAAATAATTTTATCATCACTGCCACTGAATACTTCACAAAGTGGGTGGAAGCCATTCCCATGACTCTTATCACAGGAAAGCAGATATCAAAGTTCATCTTGAACTACTTAATTTTTTGTTATGGTGTCCCTCAAGCTGTTATCTCAGATAATGGGACACCTTTCAAGAATTAGGATGTTTACAACCTATGCCACAAGTTTAATATCCAACATCACTTTTCCACCCCATACTATCCCCAAGGAAACAGCCAAGTTGAGGCTACAAATAAGACCATCTTAAAAATACTCAAGAAAATAGTCAATGAAGTTGGTCGTGATTGGAATCTCCAATTGAATCCTGCCCTATGTTCCTATTGAAGAAGTATCCACACACCAACAAGTGCCACCCAATTCTCCTTGGTCTACAGATCAAAAGTCATACTCCCTATCAAGATCAAGCTCCCATCACTAAGAATATCATTGCAGAATCTCATCACAGATGAAGAATACCAGGTGTCATGACTAAGTGAGTGGGAACTATTGGATGAGTAGCGTATGGATTCCTTAAACCATTTGTAGGTGTATCAAAATATACACAAGCAAAGTTATACCAAGAAGATTAGGAGTCAGACCTTCCAAGTTGGGGAACTTGTGCTCAAGGAGAATTAGAAGAATGTTCCAAATCCAAATAGCAAGGGAAAGTTTGAACCCAATTGGCTGGGAACCTTCATCATCATAGTGAGCTACAAGTCAGGGGCATATCAGTTATCAACACCACAAGGGGAACCTCTGCAAGAGCCCATTAATAGATCCCATCTCAAAAAAATTATGCCTAATCTTCTGGGGTATAAAACCAAAAATACAAAAAAATCAGAAAATGTCTTGAAAAAATAGTCACCCTAATGAAAACCTAGCAAACAGGTGTCTTGGTGACAACAAAAAAATCAAAAAAGGGATTAAAAATAGTAAAGAGAAAATTCGTCCTCTAGTGAAAACCACTTCGGTGGCACTTTGGGCTAGTACCTTAGTGAAAACCAGGCAAAGAGGCGCCTTGTGTAAATAAGCACTATCCATCCACCAAGATCTCCATGACTTGTTCTACATCATCTATCCATTACATTGCATTCCATCTATCACCCATCTGCATCTGCATCATAGCTTGATCCTGTCAATTTGTCCTGCCTATATCAGAGTAGTCTATTGCATCACGCTGGGGGCATGTTCTCATCAGATCACATTCGTGTATATTCTTGAAGTCTTCCCAAAATAAGAAAATCCAAAAATATCAAAAAATACAAAAATCCAAAAACATCAGAAAATAAAAAAATTCCAAAAACATTAGAAAATCAAAAAATATCAAAATCAAAAAACAGGTCAAAGAGTCAGTCAAAAATTCAAAAATAGAGTTGTCTTGTCAAACTATGGGTCTCTAAGCTCTGAACGTAGGTAAGGTTGATCTTTGATCTTCCCCCGAGACACTTAAGTCAGTCCTTTAGGAGTCCGTCATAATAAACTGACAATCCACTCGTTCATATCTCATCAATAATTGAGTCTATGTCAGTCAAACTACGTGGTCTCTACATGTATAACATAGGAAAGGCTAATCTTTGATCAGCCCCTAAGGCCCCTAGGATAGGTCTTTAGGTTAGTCTCTTGGTCAAAATCTTGGAAAACCCCAAAAACATTGGAAATTTGAAAATCAAAACATTTGCAAAATCTTGAAAATACTAGAAAACAGCATCAAAACATTTCAAAAACATCAAAAACATCCAAATATTTGAAAAAATCCATCTGTCACATCTCGCTTTCATCCAAAACAAACATCACTCATAATAACAATCATCATCCTCAACCTTTGGTAAAACAATAAAAAACAAGTCTAGCAGCTCAAAAGTAAAAGCTCAAGTGTCAAAGTCTTAAGTCTAGGTTAGTAAGTAAACAAGTTGGTCAACTCTTGGTATTAATAGCCCATCATCCAATCAATCCCAAATCATCTAATAACATCATTTCCTAGGATGCATCCTTCCTACAATGGACATCAACATCAGGCATCATCATAGTTTAGTCTTGGCTAGCGGTTTTGAAGAACATTAGCTTGTTTTTTACTTTATCTTTGTCTTTTGGCTTATCTTATTGTGCTCATTTTGATGACCTCTCAATGATGTCCAAACAAAAGGATTTAGAGAGAAAGGAATGGGGCAACGATCATTTTCTTTTTATCTATTGTGCTTGATGGATATTCATGTAATATAACCTTGGTCATGCATGCTTTGTTTGGGTGTAGGGAGGATGTTTTAGGTGTCTTGTTGACCACATAGGAAGGCTTACCTTCCTATGTTTTGGTCTGAGATATTTAGAATATTTGAACTGCATTTTGAATGAGGTTTTGTATGTCAAGTGTGAATAGGATTACTCCTATCTGATTGTCGAGTCAAAGTCCATCACACTAGGTGCAATCCCATCTTGGTTCTTTATACCTTGATGCATTGTGTCTATGTGTATTACCAAACATAAGGTACATGACCCTTTTAAGGTCCCAATTCTTGGTAATCAAATCACCATCATCATCATTATCATCATCTCTAATAAAGTTGACTTGTTGGATTCTCTTATTTCTTCTTCCTTCTTTCCACACTAATATGGTACCATGACAATTAATCAAAATCATCACTAATGCATCCATCCTGTATCCACAAACCATCAACATAATGCATATCATACCATGAAATATCATGTAGGAAACATTAATCATCTCACATGCATTGCATTTCATCATTGCGTAATATAGATTGGTTATTCTAAGAATCTCATAAACCATACATTTGCATTCATTGCATAAACATAAAAGTATCATCACATAGACATTATTAAATCATATCATATGCATCATCAAAACATCCATTTCCTAATCACATACACAACATCATATCATAATCACCATCATCAAATAGGTATCATCAAGTGCATAATCACATCATATCAAGTGCATCATGTCATCCATAAGTGCATCATCGCATCATACATGAGATATTGGAAAAGAAAATGAATGTCATTACACCTCATACATTTTATCATCATCATCCGTTAGGTGCATAATATAGATTTTTTAGTCTAAGCATTTGCATATCATAACATTTGCATCCATACATCATCATAAAAAGTGCATAGAAAACATACTGAAAAATAAATGCATCCATAAATCATTGCATCACATCATAACATCATATAGAAGCATACATTGCATTGCATCACATATAGAACATCACATATAGAAAATAAGATACATCCATCCATCATGCATAAATAAGATAGAACACATCATCATACATTGGATCGAACCATATCATCTCATATATCATCAAAATAATAATACAACTATCATGGTACATGAATCAAGATCAAATGTATATGTCAATCAATATAGTACAATCACCCATGAGGCTATAAAAAATGGAGCCCATGGATCTCAAAAAGAATGTTGTCTCTAATAAAAAATGTGAGGCTAGCCTTGATGGCTACTCCCCTCACCTGACTGTCTCTCGGGCTTATCTTGTCTCTGCCCTGTCTGCTGCGAGAAGTTTGCCACCCATGCCACTTGGGGAACTGCCTAATGGTAGTGGACCCTGTAGTACTATGCCTCCTATACCACCTCATGGTACATCCTCACAGGAAAAGTCCTACCTTGTGTGGCCTCTAGTTGTTGACGTCTACCTGTCTCTTGTGCCAATTGGAGCTCGGTGGCCCATCTCTACTGGATGACCTAATCCCACTCGACCCTCGCTTGATCCCTCTTAGCTGTTAGGGTGGAAACTTGTGCCTATAACTATTGGATCAAAGCATCTCTCTGGTCTGGCTACTACTAGTGATCCCTCAGAGCATCTCTCTATTGATTCATGTCTCTCTGCCTATCCTCATCTCTCTACTGATCTTCAGGTACCTGGTCTCTCTGTCCCCTCTAATCTGGAGGGGGCCCACCTCCTCCTTTTCCTCCACCACCATCTTTGTCTTTGTCTCCATTCCCATCTCCTCTACCTCCTCATCCCCACACTCACCCTGTTGATCGGCCTCTAGGTATCCTCTGTGGTAATAGTGCACCAGGAACTGTCAATCTCACAATAAGACGAAACCAATCTCAATAGGTCTATGTCATCCTTGGGTCCTTTGGACCCTTATTGTATAGCTATGGCCTGACCACCAACTATCTGAAGGAGTCAACTACCTCATCTAGAGGGATCATGCGACCCCATGTGGTCTCCCTCTAGTATATGCAAAGATCGCCACATACTGGTCATCAGGTCTATCCTATGCATCCCTAAACTGTTTGGCAACCCGGTCTAGCAGATAACACTCTATCATCATATGCTCTTTGCCCTACATCAGACGGTCCTACCTAGCAAAGAAGAGTTTATGTACATTGTCGTACCAAGTGGGCATACCAAGCCAAGGCCTCTAATTAAAAATGGCCATCTAATCAATGATCCTCCACAAGTGATGGATGTCGGCTGCCTCTATATGTGTGAATGTCAATCCACCCCTATATCTCCAAATGACTGGGTCATTAGGCTCCATGTCGACTAGTGTGACTCATGGGAGGAGCACTACAATATGCTTCCAGGCCCATATGTGCAGTAATGTGACCCCTACTCCAATAGTCCTATCGTAATATGCAAACTCATGTAAGTTGTGGTAGAGGGAGGCCAGCATCACTAGCCTCCATGTAAAACACTCTCTCCACCGAAGCATCTACTCCTAGGAAAGACCCCATCCCGAGTTGAAGTACCACCCATGCCAATCTGGTGCCACAAGTCTGAAGATAATCATGGCTACAATCAATCTGAAATTCGACACTGTGGTCCTATACCACTCTAACTTAATATGTCCCTCATAAAAAAAGATCTCATCTAGGCCTGTGACATCATAGCAAGCCTTTGTCCCAGCATCCACATCATAGATGACCCGCTCTCCGTGCATTGGAAAATGATGAATACGCCACACATCCTCTAGGGTCTCTATCTCCTCACCTGTAGGGAAGTGAAATGAGGACATCTCACTATGCCATCTCTATGCCAGTGTTGTCATCATCCCTAGGTGTGTCCTAATGGCTAGGGCATACACAACATACCAGAGCCCAATCGCCCCAAGGTGGTCCTGCTGCAACTCTTGTAAATCAAGATTCTGAGTCAATCTACTCAAAATCGAGGACTTGTGCTCTCATGAATGGACTAGCTCCATGTCCTCCTACATTAGTAAAGTCACCATGTCAAGTTTTGTAAAAAATTGAGATCCTGTTTAGAGTTTCCACAACCGAAACAGTAAATGCGTCATTGTTTGCATATGCATCATTGTTTGAAACTTCTAAACTGCACCACTGGAGACCTAAAAACTCCAAACTCTGTCATCGTAGTGTAGTTTGACCAGAGACCATTTTGACCCCTAAGGTTAAATTCCAAATTGCACTGTCGCAGCGCAATTTGCATGTGTGGAAAACTTTGACACCTAAACCCTAATTTCTAAACTAGGCCGCCACGGCGCAACTCTCACTAGAAGTGCACTTTAAGGTTGTGTGGCACTGATTCAAGGATTTTAGTGGCATGAAACAATTCCTCTTGACTTGTTTGATCTTTGGACCCTAATAAATGCACATGAAAGATGAAAAAATGAATTGGGTAAAGGTCACATATCGATGGTCCTGTGCCTGGTATCCACTGGTACACTCGCACTCACACCGAAATGTGTCATGGAAGCATGTGTTGCGCCATCTCGATCAGTGGTCAGAGATCAAAATGCAAGAATCGCTAAGGGCTGAATGTGTAAATGAATTGGAAGTGGCCCCTCAAGGCCTATTTAAGCTTGAAAGTTAGGGTTTTTTGAACCCTATATAGCCGTCAAGCTAGGGTTTTAGACCCCCAATCCCATTTTTTCTCATCCAAAGGCTATTTTGCATCATTTTTTCATGTTTTTTGCACATTTTTGGCATCCTAGACCCTTTTTTTGACCCGTCAGGCAGCTTGTCTTCTTTTTTCACGAGATCACCCAAAAATCCAAATTTTCATCTAATCTCTCGAGGGGGTAGTACTCCAACATAATTCTTTCGCTGGGGTAGTAGTGGGGCATTTTAAAAAAAATTGAATTTTGATCACAGTAGTTTATTCTTTCAACCAACGTAGTGGGTACATTGCTTCAAAGAGGGGCAAAATGTAGACACCAAAAATGTACCGATCGATCCTATACACCTGATCTTGATTACTAACACCACTTCATCCTAAATCATCTCCTTTGCTAATAATTTAATTAAATAATCTTTATTTTATTAAATTCATCACATTCCACCTCTTAATTAAATAAATAAATTTTCATCTAATTAAGTCATCATCTCCTGTTAATTAAATAAAACATTTTATTTAATTAGCATCTATAGTCCCTCTTTAATTAAATAATTCCCTTTATTTAATTAAATCTCTAAAGTCATTCTATTAAATTGAATGAATTAATCTTTACTTGATTTAATCTAACACCATCCTCTTTAATTAAATAAATCAAAATCTTATTTAATTAAGTCTAAATTCATTTTCCTCTCATTTTGATTTAAATTAATCCAAAATTCTAAGTCAAAATGGTCAAATCAACTAATCTTCTTTTAAATTAATCAAATCTTGATTAATCTTAATGTTAATCCATCAAATCCTCTAGCTTTTTGATTTATTAAATCTCTATTTCTTTCAAAAAGGCATAAAAAAAAGTGAATATTCTCCAAGTTTGAAAAATCCCTCCAAAAGGGTTTGTACATCCTACAAGGAATTTAAGTTTCTTACATGTCCTTTTCCTTGAGCCAAGTGGCATTAATTTCATTTTCTTCTCCCTTCAACTTGTCATTCCATCAATTTTGAAATTCCACCTAATTGCATTTAATTGCACAATGACCAAAATGTGCTCCACTTTTGTCCACTCACATGTTGACAAGTGGCTTCATGCTATTGGTTGGTCTTTTATCCCACATTCATCCATTTTGCCTCATCTTCCATCTTTCTCTTCTATAAATAAGAGACTCTCATTTGGATTTTGGATCCACAACTTCATGCAAAGACATTATCTTGATCTTTTGAATTTACTCATCCATTGTTCATCCATTTTCACAATTTCATAGCTAGGTTATGCAGGAATTTCACCAAGGAAGCATCAAATATTCATAAAATCATCATTAAAGCTTACAAGGGATTGGGAAAGGGCCATTTTCCACATCAAAATGGCATCAATTCCCCCATGGGATTGAGAGTTTGTTTGCATTGAATAGGATTTGAAAACTTGTATTTGTGTTATTCATTTTATTTCTTGTTTTGTGCACTTCAAATGAATTCCATGGGGAATGATGTTTCTAACTTGCATTTGGGACTAATTGTGCATTTGTTCTTCATGTTTGTGTAGGTCTAAGATCACCATTCACAAAAGAAAAGGAGCATATTGAAAAAGGACTAAAGCTAAAAGGTGGCTCAAAAAATTTGGATGAGTTATTAAACATACAAAAGCCCTCTAGCAAAGAAAAATATGGTCTAGGGCTTGAGAAAGGTAAGGGTAACTTTATGGACACTTCCACAAAATTATATGAAAGATTTGGGGCAGAAGAAAAGTATAAATTTTTCAATGAAAGAGATTGTGAAGGGAGTGAAGTTAAAGAGAAACCTGCATAAGTTGAGAAAACTAAGGAAGAAAAGAAGCTTACTACTAATAAGAAGGATAATTGGTTAGTTCCTAATAAACAAAAGAAGTAGAAAATAATAAGACCAAGTGCTGATGGATTTACCACAGTGCATGATCCAAGGAGGCCACAAAAAGTAATATCACTTCATCCAACTCAAGGAAGCTTTGTCACCAAGTATCCATCATACTTCTATGGTTATTTCTATACCTATAATCAATTTGGTCATAGGGCTAAAGAGTGTAGAGTGTTGGCTCTCACAATTGTTTCCCTTGATGTAAAAGACACAAAAAGGCACTTGATGACAGGCATTTGACAGGAATACTGACATTTTAGTTAGTATGATAGTGCATGATCATGGAATTGATATGGTATCACCTAACATTTCATTTGATACATGGGCATGACATGTTTGGTTTCAGTATGACAATGCATTATAAAGGTTGATGGCATTGTTAGTAAACAACTTGGTTGGCTTCTTAAGTCACTATTATAGTGACATTGTGATGGCACTTTACAGTTCTATTTCAACTTCATAAAGACAATGATATTTTGATGGAAACTAAGACTTGTGTTTGATAAAATTTTGTACATGTGATTATATTTATATTGGTGAGTTGGTGTTTTCTTTTGATTAGAATGAAATTGGTGAGTTACACTTTGGTTTGCATGGTATATGACACATGACATATGTGATTAGCAAAGTTTCATTTTTGATGAAAAAAGACAATAACATTTGTGGTTCAAGGTGATTCTTCCTAAGGACAAGGTTGTGTTATTTTTTATATTAATTCCAAGGTATTTGAAGTTAAAATGGGAAATAAAATCCCATTGATAGTATTTATACCTTATGGCATATACATAGTTTTTATTTCTAAAAGCATTTTTTCATTGATTATTGCAAATTCCTTATATTGAACATTGTACCTACTAACGTCTCTATGAAGGACATTCTTTTGAGCATATCATGGAAATAGCTAGGCATATTAATGAGGATAGCCTGTGTGGTCGACAAGGCACATGTTGAGTTTAGTATTTTAGCACATGACAAATGTTTGGAAGGAAAAAACCTCTCGGATACATTTTGTAAAAGCAATACATTTCTTTGTGAAATCATTATTTGGAGTGCTCGATTAGGGCACAAGAAACTTAGGGTTATAGTAAAATGATGATGTTGGAGGTCTTTGAAGTGACAATGCTCAGCTTCGGGTGGTTTAACAGTGGAAGAAAAATGGGTTTCAGGCACAAATTGTTCAGTTGGTCGAATTCCATGCTTCATTCTGGTAACATTGTTTCTCAACAAAGTATTCTTACTTCGAAGCACAAAGTTTTTTTTGTGGTATTCATGTTCATTATGGTGTCACATAGAATCTCTTATTCTTTATATATGCGGGTTTTTTGTTTTGTGTCTACAAAACTCCATTGCTAGGGAACAGTGTTGACCTTGTATATAAGAGCATATTAAAAAAGCTTACAATGGATAATGTTTATTTAATTGACAATAGTTTATGTTTGGTAAAACAAAGAGACTACGATGACATAAACAATTATGAAGTTTTATGTTTTACTTGATGAAAGTTAACAAATTAGGTGTGGCATTTATCTGAAAGGAACTTACCATTCATGGAATGTTTATATAAATAGTGATTTATCATTATTTGATATTTGATGCTTTTAACAAAGTTATCATGCTGAATGTGAAAACATAATTATGTAATTGAAGTTTTACAAACATGATGAAAAATAGACTGTATAACTGATATATTTGATATTTTAGAGATTCCAGTGAATGAATATTTAAGATATTAAGTGTGTATACACCTAAAAAGGTATGGATAATCTAATTAATTAATTAACCCTTCTATTTTTCATCTACTTATAAATAAATAAAAATATTTATTTATATAGTTCACATTTAATTCTTCTATCTTTATCATATTATTTCATCTTAATTAAATAAACAAATCACATACTTTGTTTTATTTAATTATTATTATCAAATTCTTCAATAATTATATATTTATTCTCTCTTAATCACATCATTCTATTTTAATTAAATAAGCAAGTTTCATACTTTGTTTTATTTAATTAGCACATTTCTTCTATGTTTATTTAATAAATAGATTTGTATAGTTTGTTTTATTAAATTAAATATCCTCTTTTGCTAAATTGAATAAATCCAAATATTCAAATAAAATCCTATTTATATAGCTATTTCCTCTTTTCACTCATCACATCCACCAAAAAAATTAGATATTTTATATCTAATTAATTCAACTTGACCTTCACAGATAAATTTGGAGAAAAAAATTGAGACAAATTACAGGAAAACTTCATCTTCTTCCATTAATCATTCCTATCC
>VDFB02042209.1:0-12725 GCA_007258455.2 Sequoia sempervirens
TTACTCTTGACATTATTACACAATAATAAGAGGTTATTGATTCCTACAGTTAGGCTGAGTTTTCAACATCAGGAATAGATATATCCCAAATTTAGATTGAGGACATCATGTATGAAGAAATCCAAAATTATCCACTCAAGGAAATAGGTCAGACCAAACAGGATGTTCCAGAGTCAACAAAGCAACAAATTGAAATAACATCATCTATAGTGGTCATTTATTAGAGAATGCTTACTAAACAAGACATCTCAAAATGGGAAAAATTAAAGAATGAAGGTACTACTTCCATAATACTGGGGGAAACTTCATCTCAAGAAAACATCAACATAGGAAGCACAAAGAATCCTTATGATCAAACCAATGCCAATACTACAACCAGCCACATCACAAATCTTCATCCACCCATCACCCCATCCACAAATTCAGACCAACATCAAAATAAAGATTTGAATCAATGCACGAAGAATGTTATCAAATCAAAAGAAGTTGGGAAGCATAATAGACAAATCAAATACACATGGATACCAAAAAATACAAAGAAAGATTATCCCTATCAAACTCCATCAGTCAAAGAAACTATGGGAAAAAATAAAAAAGGGAAAAGTATCCATCAAAGATGTCCACAAAGGAAAAAGTAGGCTTCTCAAGTAGTGCACAAAGTATATCAAGCAATTGGTCCTAATTCCATGCACACTTTTGTATCCACCCATCATTGCTCATCTTACCAAGTTTAGAGAGTCAAAGGTTCCAAACTATCAACCAATGCATCTCCTATTCCTAAACACACAACACTATCCACTCCTCCATGCATAATATCCAATTCTCAAATTAACCATGTATTGGAAACCACCCTTCATCATAATGATTCAGAAGGCACACTATTGCGATGTGCACATAAAGACAGAGTTAACTCTGGTATCAACAAAGTGGATTAGGAATCTCAAAAGTTTTATTCAAGTGCATGTCTTGACAAAGCAACTTCTTCAAGTAGGATATCGATGGAACGTTATGCCAGAAGCATCTACATCGACACCACCAAGTGGTTCAACATGAACTTAAGTCTTTCACAAAAAAACCAAAAAAAGTAAAAGATCATGAAAATAGTAAAGATAAAAATTGTCCTCTAGTGAAATCCACTACAGTGGCACTTTGGGCAAGTACCATGATGACAACCTAACAAATAGGCATCATGTGTAGAATCGAGCATTTGCATGTGGTAGTTCAGGTGAAAGAATCTACTCTTATCCATAATAAAATCCAACATTCCATCCATTTTATCCATAATAAATTCATTTATCCATGAACTATTTATCCAATCCATTTTCATCCATCTACATCCATCTTCCAAATTATCTTGATCTTGATAAAGTTTGGTGTAGACTTTACACTTGCTTATGGTAAACATTTTGACATGAATCATTTTCATTGGTCCTGTCCTATCCAACATTATCTAAGCCATGAAGCACTATCCAAATAAGCATCCTCTATTCAAACACCTTATCACAAGATAATCCTTGGCATCCTTTGTGTGCTTACCATATCCATCCATCCATACATCTAAGAATCCACCCATGGAATTCCATACATTGCTAGACACTGGGGGAAGATATTTACATCTTTCTTTGGGAGTAAATCTTGATCTATATCTTCCAACTTATGTGGTGATCCAAACATTGGAAAACTTAAAATCAAACGTAGAATCAAAATTGGTCAAAGCATTTGTGAGCCAAAATCTAAATCACAAACCCATGACATATTTTGATGAGAAGATGTTCCTTACCAATCTTTATCTTTCATCAAACATCAATCCAAAAAATCAATATCAGTTGCATCTAACGTGTGCTTCAACATCACATCAAAACATTCAATTTTTTTTTGTTCCAAACCAAGCTTCAAAATCTTGATCAATCAAATCCAATCAATCTATCATCATCTCAGGATATCCATCCCAATCCTAATGTTGTAACACTATCCTTGCATTATTGTGTATCCTCAACAATGTTATCATCATCAATCCATCAATTAGATCAATCAACCTTCGTTTGGTTTTCAAAAAAATCCAAAAATAGATCAGTGGTATCATCACACATATCCATATCCAAACCGTCAAAATCATGCAAAAATCCAAAAACATTCAAATCATATCAAAATACCAAAACAAATCAAAAGTTATAAAGAAGTACTGCAAAAATATGGTTGTCCAGTTCACGTGGGTCTTTTGAGCTTAAACACTTAGACCAAGGAACATCATTGATGTTAACCCCCCTAATACAAAACACAAAAACATTCATAAATCTTCAAAAACCCAAAAAACAACCTCATAACATTTCATAAACATCAAAAAACATCCAAATATTTGAAAAAATCCATCCATCTCATTTCGCTTCACCCACAATAATCAATCATCCATAATAAATCAATTGTCACCTTCATCCTTTGGAAATACAAATAGAAACAACCACAACAATCAACAAAAGCTAAATTCAAACACTAAATCAAAATCAAACAACAAACTTTTAAATACAAAATCAAACTCTTGATCATTCTCAAACATGTCAATCAAACCTTATATCAACAACCTTTTTAAACAACCTATCAACTTTCCATCATCCACTAACATGTCCTAGGATGTATCCTTCCTACAATGGGAATTATCTTTGGAAAAACACTTTGGATTCTTATCCTCAAAACAAATCCCTTTGGCTGGAGGTATGAAGAACACTGGCTTGTTTGTTTTCTTGATATTTTCTTATGATTTATCTTATTGCGCTCTTTCCAATGACCTCTCAATGATTTCTAATCAAAACATTTTAGAGAGAAAGGAATGGGGCATTGATCATTATCTCTTGTCTATTTTTTTTGTTGGATATTCTTGTAATATAACTTGGTGATACTTGCTTTGGTAGGTATGTATGGAGGGAGTTTTAGACAACTTGTTGACTATTTCATTGATAGGTTATGCCTTTCTGTGATTTGGTCTGAGATGTTTGAAACTTCTGAAGTACATCCTAGTGAGGTTTTCGTATGTCAAGTGTGAAAAACAATACTCCTATCTATTTTTTGAGTCAAATTTCATCACACTAGATACCACACCATCCTGGTTGTCTGTACCTTGATGCACCGTATCTATGTGTGTTATCGAACATAAGGAAAGTTATGCTCTTTACATCCCCAATCCCTGGATAATAAAAAAATTATCATCATTCATCATCATATCTAATAAAAGTCTCAACAACTCATAGACTTGTTCAGACTTAGCATCTTCTCGAGAATCGGGGTTGATCCTCGTTTCTTTATCCTCTTTCGCGGCTGGCGTACTGTCTTGAGATTCGCGAATCAGTAGGCTCCAAACCGTACGTTCACAGACCATCAACATCTTGCCGCCGTCGTGACGTCTCATCATAATAGAGCATCGTCCATCTCACGTACGAACGTCATCATTTTAAGTTGTTTAGGATAATATAGATTTGTTATTCTAAGCATTAAAACCATCATTGCATCATCATCATAATATAGATCTATTAGTTTAAGAACCTCATAACATAACCATCTATACATCCATAAAGCATATTTGTCGTGAGATCGACCTAAAATCAAAATTTTCACCTGATCTCTTGAGGGGGCAATGTAGCAACATATTTCCTTCCACTGGGGCAACAGTGAGCATCCGAAAAATAAAATAAAATTTTAAATTTTGCAATAGTGTTATTCTTTGAACCAACACAATAGGTACCTCACTTCAAAGAGGGGTAAAATGTATACACTTAAAAAGTCCTGATTGATAATATGCATCTAAATTTTATTAACTAACATGATTTCTTCCTAAATCACTCCTCATCCAATCCATTTAATTAAATAATCAACATTATTTAATTAACTAACACTTACTATTAATCAAATAATTAAATTTATTAGATTAATCTCACCTTTCTTCTAACTAATATTCATCATATTTTAATTAAATCAATTCATTTAATTAAATCTCCCTAAAGTCCTCTCATTTGAATAAATAAATCAAATCAAATATCACAATCCCCTAACCCATTCCAATTAATTAATCCTAAATCACTTTCCAATCAACATTAACAAATCCTCTAGCTTTTAACTCCTCAAGAGTTAAATCAACCCATGGTCAACTAACCAAGTTGCACATGAAATTCATTTCCTTTAATTATCTAATTCCTCTATTTATCCCCACAAAGGCATATTCCAAGGAATATTCCTCCCAACCACCTCCTCATTCAATTTCCTTCCAAAGATTTCAGAAACCTCACATCCTCAATAACTTCTCTTACATTCTCATTTACTCCTCTTACATCCTCTCACATCTCCAACCACATTCATTCAATTCTTCTTACAACCTTTCAAATCCTCAACCATTCTCATTTATTCCACTTATATCCTCCTTTCCTCAACACATTTCCCAAAATGTGCTCCACCCTCACCCAATAGAATTGTGACAATTGTAACATTCCTATTGGCTCCCTTTTTATTCCACATTCACCAATTTCTCTCATTTCTCAACCCTTGAGTTTTATAAATAGAAGTATTCTCTTCATGATGAGGATCCAGAACTTCAAGCATTCTTATTATAGGCATTTCAACTCATAGCATTTCATCATTTAGCTAAGTTTTATTACAATTTGGAGTCAATCTCACACTTTAGATCATCAAAGCTTATCAAAGGGATTGGCAAAGGGATTCTTTCCACATCAAAGGAGTACCACTCCCCCTATGGGATGAAGTTTTAGCTATTTCAATTTGATTTCATGTTATCTTTAGTTATTTTTCTCTCCTTTTCATGTTTTCTCTTTGATTTAGCTAAGAATTTCATAGAGAATACTAGATTTTGTTTTCTAACATGTTTAACATGTGTTTGTTGATCTTGTGTTAGCTTGTTGTAGGTTTGGTGTTCATACAAGAACATGAACAAAATGCTCGAGTTCAACAACCATAACAACAATCTCCTCCACCAATCCCTCAACATCCTCCTAGCACTCAAAAAAATTTAATGGGGGTAACTAAAAACAATAAAAAACAAATTGAGGAGTTAATCACGATGTTGACCTATCTAGTAGGTTCAACCATGGAAAGAAGAACACTTGCAAATTCACTTAAAGAAATGTTATAACATGAAGATGCAATAAAAAAACAATTAAGTGGCTGGCAAGATAGGAGGCAAGTGGCTAGGAATTTTTACAAGGATAAATTATCATATAAAAAAGTAAAATATGAAAAGATTACAAATTTATATTTGTGCTCATTATTCACTGACCCACACACAAATCAAAATCTTGACCTCAATGCGAAGAGGTTTCCTATCCATTGGTGCCACCACCAAGGGATTAGAAACTTTTTTTGGGATAGGTGGTACATGGTTTTTGATTACCCACCATGCAAAAATTACCAAGTCCCATAATATTTCCTGAGGAAACTATACTGTGAGTTCATTATGAACAAAATCACAAATTAGTTTGATATGAGGGCTTTCTAGGGGAGAGTCAGGGGGTTGGCTCAAGATAGACCCGTTGCACGATAGGATCCTAGGCAGCAAGTGAGATGAGCTCTCGCTAGGTCAAATCATGAGCATATTGTTATCACTTCCATCACGAATGAGAGTGTCAAGGTAGACACTTTGCAATCTATCACCTCTTTGACCTAGAGTGTCATCCAACATGCCAGTCCTATACAACAATGCCATCCAGGGGAGTCTTTGAGTGGTAGGCTTCCATTCCATTCTTGTCACGCTTGCAGGGAAACTTGTTCATATGACCCCACTGACACTCAGGAGGCTACTACATAGGATACGTCTACAACTATGGAGATGGAGAGGGAAGTTGGAATTTTGAATAAGGCGTATGACATCGATACTCAAGTAAATGTTAGTATGTTCATTGAATTTAATTTGTTAAATTTTAATTTTCAAGTGCAAGATTTTTTATGATTTTAATAAAATTTTAGGGTCAGTGTTGATACTAGATACACTAGCCCTACACCTACTTATTACTCCACTACATTTACCATCGAGGTATGTAACTAGTAAACAATTATAAATTTATTACATGTTAATAGCATTGTTATATGAATGGTATTCTAATATCTGATTTTGGATGTTGAATAGGCTAATATTGGAGGTTTTGTGGGAACACCTCCCAATGGTATTGGAGATAGAAAAACCTTCATGCAAGTAATAGAATAAAGAATTTAACTAATGAATTGTACTTAATAGATTTGTGTAGCTTATATTCATATCATTGATTACATTTCATTGCACATCTTTCAAACTCAAAGCATTACTTCACATTCCATAACTAATAACTAGATGTTGATAGATAACAAAATTTCAACTACAATATAGTTTTTAGATTGTCAACATACGCAGTGATGTAATACCCCTCATGTTACTGCTTGATTTTTGACATTCTCTGTGGTTTTGGTTGGCACATTGTGATTTTGATGGTATTGTTGATATCATGTTATGGTAGCTTAGACTGTTACTGATTATATACTCTTATGATGCCATGGATATTATGATGATATTTTATTACGATTGTTTTGATGAAATTATTTGGAATTCAGTAGACTAGCAAATAGTAATTAATGATATTGATGCAAATTAATGTAAACTTATAATGCTTTAGATGATGATATGAATTGGTGAGGGGATAGGTAGCATCACTCGTTCGCGAGCGCCCTGCTACACTGCAAATCCTTCTCACAATGCTTTGTAATTGATTTTATGTATGTATGTATATTGTATATCACCTTGTTGGATGCAGGCTTTGCAGGAATAAGACTCGATTCCACCTATTTCGATAGGTCTGGGCGAGCATTGAACCAACCCAACGGCAAGAAGTTGAATAAAGGTGACATGAAAGTAACTCCGCTCCAAGGTGTCAATAGTTTTGTACCTTCTTGGTTTGTGCGTCTTGGTTATAATCATTTGTGTTGTTGCATTGGACTTTGTATGTTATTGTGATTTTATGATTTATCTAATGTGGTGTATGGTTTTATGTTGTGATTTAAATAATTAAGCAATTAATAAAATAAAACCATAAAATAATAAATAAATTAAAACAATGGACAAATGTTTGTAGTAGTAGTAAAATATTACATTTATTTTGAATCCTACAATGGTTGATTTTAATTATTTTAATATGAAAGTAATTATTAAATAAAGTAATGTGGAGACAATGAATATATATATATATATATATATATATATATATATATATATATATATATAATTAAAAGTCCATTTTTGTGGATTTAAATTTATTTAGTTTTAATCAAATGCATGGAAAATGAAAATGAAATGTAAATACATGAAGAGATAACAAAAGGAATAATGGATTAATAATTAGTTGATTTATTTCTTGAATTGTGACCTCTGGTATTCACGGGAAGAGGAAATTGAAAGGGTTTCCTGGGCATGGATTTTAATAAGGGGTTTTCTTTGTTTGAGGATGGTTCAATGCCGAGAAATTTTGTTGTAATCATTTTCGGCCCTGGTTTTTCTCGCTTTTTGGAGAAATTAGGTGAAGAGGAAGAAAGACTTGAGCCGTTGGTCGAAAGATCTAAGCAAAGAAGGAATAAGTGTTTCTTACAGCTCGCAGTTTAGGACTGTGCTCCTCTTTCTTTAATTATTTATTCTCTGCTAAAATAGGGAATCGTTTCTCTCGTGTGAAATTTTCATCTAGGGTTGGAAATCACTTGTGGAAAGAAATCTTTTGGGATTATTGATTAATCAATGGAAAATTATCCGGGATCGATTGTTATATGCTGGAAATAGAATTTTGTGGAGATTCTCGATCAGTTGCTTATTGAAAGGGGGTTTTTGCTCGAACTGAAATGAACAAGATTTCTCATGTTTCATATTGTTAAAAAAAAAAAAAAATTGAGAACAATTTCTTCAACCTAATTGTCGGGTTTATTATTATACTTTATAAAACATTTCTTTTTTATTTCAAACATGATTTTCAAACATACCAAAGGAAATAGATAAAATGCTTTTGGATTTAACTGTGTATATTTTTTTCCTTCGACGTTTCGAATCACACTCAGTGATCCATCATCAGGAAGAGGAAGAATGAAAAATAGGAGTGCAGATCAGCCTAATAAGAGGTGGGGTGGAGAACAGCTGGAATTGAATGTGTACAGTATTTATCTTTCCCCTGTTTTTGAAATGTTCAAATTCCTGTGTGTGTATATATATATATTAGATATATATATATTAGATATATATATATATATAAATATATATACACACATATATTTAAACATATGAAATTTTAAATGAAAATTTAATGCATTTGCATTGCTCCGTCGGCACTGTTCATAAAAGTTATTTTGGGTTTTATATATATAGTGGTTGTGTGGTGGTTCGGCCTCCTACTGCACTCCACCACCCTCGCCACCAAGATTGCAGATCAAGGACCTGCCCACTCTGCAAACCAAGGATTGCCATGAGTAGTCCAGATCAGCCTTACCACGGGCAGATTCCCGCGTCTGTTGGGATTAAAATTTCCCATTCGAAATTTTATGTGTTTAAACTTTATCTTAAAAAATGCGAATTCTATACTTTTATTTACTATGCAGATTTTATTTTTATAAATATACGTATATATATATATTATATATATATTTGTATATATATTTATATTCGTATATATATATTTATTAATTCATTTATTCAGATTCCTCTGATTTAACTATTGCAGTATTATTTAAATTTGTAAAAAAAAATATATTCTATTTCTTTTCTGGTTAAAATAAAGCAGAATCTGTTATAATAAAAATAATAGTAAAATAGAAAGAAATCTGTTCTTTTGTTACTGATTTGTTAAATTACAACTTTGAGAGGATAATGTTAGTAGAAAAATCAATTACAAATATATGACAGCATTGTTTATTTATTTATGGTTTTAGTGTGAATATATTTTAGGAATAAAATTTATTATTGAATCTATTATGGAATTAAATAAGTATTTCTTTTATTTTTATTCTTGAAATTAAGTCTTGTTGCATTGTTGGGTTTGGGACATTGTTAGTTCATTGATAAGGGAACCCGTTTGTGTTAACACTTTAGTCTTCCAGAGGATGATGATTTTGTTGAATTTATACCTTTTCATCTTGAGTTCTGTTGAGTTATATTTTATTAATGGGGTGTACCGAATTACAAGATTATGTTATGGTATTTAATTTGCGAGATGATTTATACCTCGTGTATTGCTTTTATTTTTGTATTTTGATGTTCATGATTGGCATGGTACAACCCCTGTTTCCTTTGGTTTTGGTGGGTCTCTAGGGAGAGTGGCTCCTCGTGGGGGCCGACACCTCATTTAAGGGGAAGGGCTCAGGATAACCCACGAGTGAGTTAGTAAGCAAGTGAAAACCTAATAATTAACTTAGGAGGGTTGGGTAGTAATATCATTACAAGATTTTAAAATGGATGCCTCGTCTTCATTAGTGCTTCCGCAGACTAATGGAAGGCTGAGAAGGCCATGGTCGGCAAGGTCATGACCTCGTCCTCACGAGAGGTTTATGGCTCCGCATTATTCACCCTATGGACCGGTGCCTCCAGTTGGGAGGAAGAGCACAGGATAGCCATAGATGGGACCGACGCCTCCAGTTGGGAGGAAGAGCACAGGACAGCCCATGTAGGACTATGCGATGACACTCTCCCCTAGTTGCCCATGAGTTTTACTTTACTGAGTTCCTCTAGAAGTAGGTTATGGGAGTTGGTTTAGATTGTTGTTGATTTGATTTGAATTGATTTATGATCATTGTTTTGATACATCTTTTGTATGCTTTGTGGTCTTGTATGATCTCATTTATGTTTGATTTATGATCTTGAATCTTTATGATACTATGATATGATGTTATTGTTTGTTCATTTTAGTTGGAGTATTGTGTTATGGATCTATGTTTGGTACTTTTGTATGGTTGTACTTCTGTTGTCAGTCTTGGTCGGAGTTGCTTCTCTGTCACCTCTTAGCACGGGGGTGGTTGGGTGGAATGTGCTCCGCACACCGTTGGGTTCCCCATCAGCATTCGTTGGCTTCAGTCTCATCCAGTTGAAGATTTGTTCTAGTTGATCTCTTTGTATTTGATAATCTTGTATATTGTAATTCATCCCACATGCTTGGGAATCAAGATGTAACTATATTGATATGATGTAAAATTTGAAAGATGTTGTAATGTAGTTATCAACTTTGTAACTTTATTTGGCTATGTAATTTCTCATGGTTTTATCTTGTGATGGAACCTATGTATATATATATCTAATGTTGTCTTCATTAGTTCTTTTTGATATCTTATGAGTTGATGATTAGTAATGTCTTTTTTGATGTGACCTCGTGTGTCCCAAAGAATATAGTTGATTATGTTATTTGTGTTTAAATGGAATGAAGTATATGAGTATGTATATGATCTTTTAATATTGGGTATGTTGATTATTATTGTTTTGTTTTAAAAAAAAAAATATTTGCATTCTTATTTGTTTATTCTTTGGGGCTTGCACGGCAGGCATTACAACTTGGTATCAGAGCCAGGTTGCGCACGCTGGGGTCTCTGGGTAGTTATGTCCATTAGGTAACCTTTGCGTGTTGGCTCTTGAGCTCATGTGTACCTTTGTCTTGTTGTGCAGAAGCATGCCTAGAGGCAGAGGTAGAGGTAGAGGTAGAGGCCAAGGAAGAGGCCGAGGTGGTGGCTGTGGGGCCAACCAACCAAATCCTTCACCGCCAAGTTCTCACGGTCCTGAGTCTGAGGAGCAACAGAATTCTCAGAACAATCCGTCGGGTGGTGGACCGAACCCGGAATAGCCGGGGTTGGATGGTCCATTGCAGCATCTTCTGGGTGAGCTTCTTGATAGATTGGGCCCTAGACCTGCTAGAGATCAGCTAGTTGAGAGAGAAAGAGAAAGGTCTCCAAGGCGTAGAGGAACTTTAGTTGATCAAGATGCATTATTAGCAGGTCATATGAGATATTTAATGAGAACTCATCCACCTACCTTCGATGGCTCTGGAGGAGGATTGGAGGCTGAGACCTGGTTAATTGATTTGGGCCGATGCTTCGCAATGCACCCCTATTGTAGTAATACCAAGGCTCGATGTGCTGTTATGCATTTGCAGGGTTTCGTGTCCACTTGGTGGCAGCTTGAGGAGTAGAAGTTGCACATGGATATCAGTATGGTCACTTGGGAGTTTTTCTTGGAAAGGTTCAGGGCTCGTTTCCTCTCAGATCATTGGAGGCAGCCTAGGGTAGATGAATTCCACAATCTTAAGCAAATGGAAATGTCAGTAGAATAGTATGAACGTCGCTTCTATGAGCTGAAACAGTATGCAGGGATTAGCCATGATGAAGGGATGTTGGTTCAGCACTTTGTTCAAGGTTTGAACGCACGCATCAGTGGTGGTGTAAGGGTCTTCGAACCTAAGACCATGGAAGTTGTTGTCGAGAAGGCTCATTTGGTAGAGGAAAACTTGGCTATGGCTTTGGGTGGTCATGTAGGAGTACAGATTGGTAGTGTGCCCACTCCTAGAGCTGGTTCTCAAGGGGGTCAGGCACAGTCAACAGGACCTTCTAAGAATCATTTTGGGCCTTCAAGAGGGGGTCAGTAGCAGCAATCTCAACCAAAGCACAAGAATGCTACTTCTCAACAGGGTGGTCACTTTTAGTTTCACAAGGATCAGAACTGAAACCGTACATGATCGGAACAACCTGAACTGAGTTTTCAGTCTCCACCTAGTCGTGGGAGTTTCCAGCAATTGAATGCTCCATCTAGGGGAAGAGGTTTTGGTCGAGGTTCTGGATGTTTCTCATGTGGGCAGTAGGGGCATATTGCTAGGATGTGTCCTCAGAGGAGTGCTTCAGAGTTTAGTCAGAAACCAGCTATGTCTGAGCCGACAATGGGAGACGCAGGGAGATCTCACCGAGTCTTCGCAACAGTGGATAATCGGCTGGCGGATCATTAGAGTACCGTCATTAAGACCACAGGTTCATTACATAAGTTTAACATTTCAGTACTTTTTGATTCTGGTGCATCTGATTCTTTTATCTCTCCTTTAGTTGTTGAGCGATGTAAACTGGAGGCAATAAAGCAAAGCGAGAAGAGGCAGGTTGAGTTAGCTTCAAGATCCAAGGTTGTGGTCGAGAAATTGGTACAGGGTTGTAGGTTAGAGTTAGGGGCAATGTCGACTAAGGTGGACCTTAGAATTCTTCCACTTGGTTCTTATGATGTGGTCTTGGGCATGGATTGGTTAAGCTCTCATCGTGCCTTGATAGATTGTTGCCGTAAAGCAGTGCGGTGTGTGGATGATTTTGGTAATGAGGTGGAAATTGTGGGTGTTCAGAGGCCTGTTTCCTTGAGAATGATCTCAACAATGCAGTTAAAAAGGTGTTTTCGTCAGGGGTGTCAGCTCTTTGTAGTATCAGTTAGTGACCTTGAGTCTGAGGGTAGCCGTGAAGTGTCTTTGAATGATTACCCTCTCCTTGCAAAATTTTCTGATGTCTTTCCTAGTGAGATTCTTGGTATGCCTCCTAGGCGAGAGGTGGATTTCAAGATAGATCTTGTACCTAGAGTTGAGCCTATCTCTCAGGCTCCTTACAGGATGACCACGCAGGAGCTCCAAGAGCTTCGTCTGCAGTTAGAAGAATTGTTAGCTAAGGGATTTATTCATCCTAGTGTCTCTCCGTGGGGAGCACCAATGATCTTAGTCAAAAAG
>VDFB02042210.1:0-19437 GCA_007258455.2 Sequoia sempervirens
ATCATATTGCCACTTTTTGGCCCATCATGATCCTGCACATACCCTTAGTAACATATTGGGGTTTCTAGGAAAGAATAGAAATCTAGCAGAGAGATGACTAAAAATTCTAAAATTTGAAATTTTCCTATACTGAGACTCATACACCAGAAGTGGCGTATTAGTCCAATTAGGTTTCTCTGGAAATTCAAAGTCTATTTATGCGCTTCAATGTTTTCTCTATCCTTTCCACCTGATTTATGGATCTGAATCTCTAATTTGCAACCTGTATATGTCTTTCAATGATCTCCAATGCAAGGTGACAACTTTGACAACTTTGAACACTTTGACAACTTTCTTCAAATTGGCTCTTCAATACGACTTCAACCTAGATGTACAAATCACACACTAAAGAGAGGGAAAAATGTTGTTTTGTTAGTAGAAAGGGGTTTACCTTGGTCAAACCTCCTTTTGGTAATCAAACCTTGAAGTGAAATGAAATAGGAAAGGATAATGATGAATGAACAAAATGTAATGTTGCAACTCACCAAACCCTAGCAATAATGTGTTGCAAACATGTATGAAATGGCTCCAATGGATGTAGATATTGACTCTTGCTTGAATGTGATAGATCTTGAATTAAATGCTAGCTTGAATCATGAAACCCTACATCACACATGTTAGCTCAAAAATAAATATGATGCATGATGACTTTGACATGATGCTTGATACTTGAACAATGCTCTGAAAGACTTGATAATTAGCCCTTGAATTCTCTTAAATGCTCATGTAAATAATTGAATGCTCTTGTGAACTCAAATTTTCTATAAGAATTCTCATTAAACTAGCTAGGTGATCTCATGAATGCTTAGGTGAAAATGAGTGAAAGAAACTTGTATGTATACTTGTTTATGCCAAATTTCTCAAAATTACAACACTACAAGCCGACATCAGATCTAGGAGAAAAAAATCCTGCCAAGAATTTGAATTAATTTTGATTTTGGGCCACACCAGACTCATATGTCAAAAGTGGTGTATGAGTCCCATTAGGCATTAATTATGGGACACATTTTCAAAATGGATTAGAATGATGCAAAATCTAGATCAGGGTCCAAAATCCTAGGTGGAACCCATACGGCTAAGGTGGCGTATGAGTCCTAGATCACTAAATTTGAGCCACACAACTTAAAAATACTTGAATTATGATTGGATTTTGATTTATGTCAAGATTATCCTTAGAAATATGCTTTAAATAAATCTTGTGGATGCAAAATTGGGCCAATTAAATTATAAAGAAGCCCAATTATTTAATAAACCCTAGAAAAGTGTGAAAATGTGTTACAACACTCTTACACACTCTAAAATAGGGTACAATTAAGTCCATTTAGCTTATATACTAAGACCTAATGCATAATTTCAAAACATTACTACAACACTAAATAAAGGAAACATTTGTTAAAACATGGAGGGCTCAACAACCAAGGAAAATTAAAGGGACACTTTTCCATTGTCACACATGAAATCACAAAGAGCTTGAATACAAAGAAAAGACTGGTATGGAACATGTGAGTCAACACATAGCATGCTATTCACATACCAATCTTGTTCATCATATGCAGAAGGAAGATAAGTAGCCAAAGGGATAAAAAAATGTATTGTACTAGGTTCATCACCAGGCTCAACACGTGGTGAGTCACTCTCGTTAGGAGCATCGTCATGACCTTGTTATCATCTAAGCTCGTGGAGGAGGAAAATAATAAATTCAGCTCATTGTGCGCTTCCTCATCAATTTTGTAGCAACTTCATCATCATCATCCAAATCAACTATAATTGAGGTCTAATGACAATTTCCATTAAAGTCATGTGTTTGTTGTATAATGGTGAAGAATCATCATTTTATCCAATTGGTGTCTAAATAAAATGATATATATATATATTATTCTCTTTGTTTAATCTACAGTCAATAGCATGACGCCTATGCCTATGCTCTTTAGTATTTATATTTATTTTTACATGATTTTCAAGTTATGATTGTGTATGAATGGGTTTATCAACCATATGTTTATTTTATTTCCATATGATAGGAACAAAAGGAACCATGGAAGGTTGTTCAACCACTTTCTCTTTAGCTTTATAAACTTTTTTTTATCTTAGGAGGCACAATGAGATTCATTTCGTTATCTCTTGGTCTTGGTTACTTGGAAGGGCTTTTGGTTGACTCATGGTTTCATCAATGATAGGAGGCTCAATCATGGGTTGATGCATGTTACTAAGGGATAATTTTGTTATGTGATTTTCCTTGAAAATTTGAAAATATTTGAAAAAATAATCCCTCTCAAGGTTTAATAGGTTCCATAGGTTTGGGACAAAATAAATCCAATGAGAAATTCCCATAGGAAGACACAAGATTAAAGCCACTATGGTGCACAATAAATATATCATTTCCAAATAGAAACTTTAAGCATTTATGCACTACCAACAAGATAAAATCCATGGAGTGTAGCCATGGGTAATCAAGCTTCACATAGAATTTGTTTGATGATGGGATGATGGAGAATGATACATTAAATTGTTTTGGTCCAAATTTTAAAGCAAGGGTGATTGAGCATATCATAGGGAAAGAAAAACCATTATGTGTTTTGATCCATGCTTTTGGTTTTTCGTAAGAATCATGATAAAGTTCATTTACAAATAAGAGTTCCTCAGTGATAACATTCTCTACATATATGGGATCAATTAATATCCCATTAGTAGGATTTTCATTGATTCTTTCAATGATGTAAAGAGGACCATCAGATGCACATCTAGAATTATGTCATTTTGTGAGAAAGCAATGTTAAGGGGAATTTAGGTTTGGCCATTATGAGGTTTCCCCTCAATGAATCTAACCATACATTCAAAGTATCCTTCATTTTCATTCATATTGTTATTATTTTCATCTTGAAGTTTGTCCACATTCATCACATAATTCTTAGTATCAGTAGATTTCAAAAAAGAGATATTATGATTGTATTGTAGAAAAATGCATAAAATTGCATTTTCACACTTGTTTGGGCATTCCTTGCTTTATTTATGCTTCTTTATGGCTTAATTGGCCCTATTTTTCATCCACAAGCCTAATAAACAATATATTTTTATGGAAAATCCTGAAAAACTTCAAGAGATAAATGGTCATTTAATGTTTTTGTCTATGTGTCCCTGATTTGTGGAGTGGGAGTAAAAATTCCACCTAAGGCATCTTTGTACTCCATGGGTCTTGGGACCCTGATATTGAAAACACTTGGAAAGGTCCCTTTTTGGAGTCTATGCCCCGAGAATTGAGCCTTGGGACTAAGACGCCACCTAGGGCATCTTAGTCCTCCTTGGCTTATTTTTGGGACACAATTTCACCTAGTGGGATTTTAGCCTCCCTATTTAATGAATTCATATGTTAGCTTGGTGTGGTGTAATTTTGGGATATTAAGCATAAATAAGTATAAATACAAGTATTCCTTCCAACGATTTTTCATAAAAGATAACAAGCATCTGGGCATTCATTCTAAGGAAAGTTTATGTGCATTCAAGAGAATTTCATCAAGTATTTGAAGCCATAATCAAGATTCAAGCATCATGTCAAGGGTTTAGTGCATCCATTCATGTTGTTGAGTGAAGATTGTGGATGTAGCATTGAAGATCTATTTGCAACCATTATTCACATCATATCTAAGGATCCAAGATCTAAATTCTTCTATGGCTACCACATGGTAGATTGCACATTTGTTTCCAAAATACATCATACAAGGTGATATCATTTACATATTTCATGTTTCATGCTTCATTTCATCATTTGGTTTAATTACCTACAAGGGGTTTGACCAAGGAAAACCCCCATTCACTACAATAAACAACAAGTTTCTTCCATCTTGCATATTTGGTGATTGTAGATCTAGGGTTGTATACTTGAAGATCATTTGGAGTGAAAAGTTACAAAAGTTGCAAAGTTGCATTACATAGTTGTCATCTTCACGGAAACTCACCTACAAGCCATATTCAAAAGTTTTAGAACTTGAGATAAGAAAGGAAGCTGGTGCAGACTTTAGAGCTTAGGATCTTGTTCAGAGTATGCAAAAATTTAGAACAGGACTAATACACCATCTTGGGTGTCTAAGTCCTCCCAGGCATATTTTTTAGATATTTTTCAAGATCTAGTTATGACATCTGAAGACTTTGTATTTTCCCTAAAAAACATTAGCAGGACTAATATGCCATCTTGGGCATCTTAGTCCTCCATAACATATTTTGCAGCTTTGCATTTCTAGAGTCCTTGTCACATCTCTAGACTTCTCATGTAAACATACCATAGCTTGGTGTAGCTTAATTTCATCATTTGCATCTCTCATTTAGCTTACATTTGTATTATAGGTCATTTTGTATATCAAGCATTTTGTTTTCTCCAACATTTCTTCCAAGCATTTGCTTGGTATGAATGCCTATAACTTTTAAAGCAGAATCCCTTATGAGGATGTGTTTCCTAATTGAAGAATTGAATCACCCTAGAGGTTGATAGTCAATCCAATTAGGACCCTAGGACATAAGTGAATGATTGAGGAAAAGAGTGACATCTCTAAGGTATCCATTTTTTTTGTATGTGTAACATCATGATGTGGGAAAAGTATTATATGATGGGTAGCAGGATTGACAAACTTTTTTGATGCAAAATTGATGAAACAAAAAAAGGGTTTTAAAGGAGACTCTAATTCTGCTTCCACCAATATAAATTATGTTTACTTTGAATTTAATAAATAATTATTATTAATTTTCTATTTGAATTATGACCAAAGTCTTGATTGATACGTTGATTGAAAAACATCTATAGCTTTCAAATGGTATCACATTTTTTGAATCCAAAATATGCATCACATTCTATGCTTCAGATACTATAGGATTAAGAAAAGAAAAATTGAATTTCATAAATTTTTTACCAAGTTAAGGTGGTCAATATACGAAGCTTTGCATTTTTAAAAGTTGTAATAAAAAATTACAATTAATTATTTATTTGAAAAAATTACTTAAAAAATATGCATCACATTGGGGACATGAGTCCCCATACCTAATATATTTATAAAAATATATTATCACTTTATTGTGGTTAGGTGGTCTAATGCACACCTTACTCTTTTTTCTCTCTTAAAATTTAAGTACTAGTACCAAATTGAAATTTCAACTTTCACCAAATAGATTTTTAAACCAAGTAGTTTTAGAAACTATATCTGAATTTGTTGTAGATCTCACTTTTACATATTTTTGAAATAATATAGATAACTTATTCAATTTTTTACGTCAAGTTGCCTAACTCTATTTTTTTTGAATTTTTTGCCACTTAAGGGCCTATTTTTTGCATGATGATTCTGCACATACCCTTCCCATTCATTGTTTTGGTGAAACTGACATTTTGGAACATTCATTTTTTGATTTGGAGTCCATTAAAATCTTAGATCTAGATTGCATTCATTCTTGCATTGCATCTTGGATTAGTTAAATTGCATCTAGGGTTTCTCATATTGACATTAGTGAAAGTGCATATAGGTTGAATTTTTTCTTTCTTCCATCATTTTATCTCATTTAAAAGCTAAAAAGTGCATTGTTCATCATCTTAATTTCATTTAGAAACATTATTATTCCATTCACTTTTGCATCCAATTACTTGTTACTTGTTACTTTTTCTAGCCTTCATTTGCACAATTTTTTGTTTCCAAACATTAGGTCCTTGGGTAGGCAACTTGGGAACATTGTCATCAACCTAGAGTAGTCTGATTTTTTGCCAAAAAACCTTACTGGGACTAAAATTCCCTTGGTGGCATCTTAGTCCCTCTCTGGTTTTCTATTTCAATACCCTTTTTGAGTGATTTTATATTTGTTTCAACTTTTGAAACCTTCATATTTCATTAGGAGAACTAAGACGCCCTCCCTAGAATCTTATCCCTATGGAATTTTAGATTGTAATTTTTAGGATCTATATTAGCATTTTTTTCTTTTGTGTGTTGGAATTGGTTGTCTCTTTCAGTGGATTGACTTTTTGTTTCATTAATTTTACTAAATATAGCTTAAATTGCTTCATTTCATTCATTTCTCAATTCCAAATTTTCATTTTCAAATCATTGGATAGTGTAATCAGAAAAGTATCTTGCTTGAAAATAGAAAACTGTATTTTAAGATTACATAGATTACTTTTCAAAAATGTTAGTTTCAATATCCTCCACGTTTGCAAAGAAAAATTTAGTCAATAAGCATGTTAGTCATTCATTCAATGCATTTTGTAGTTATGAGAGCCTCTGAGCACAAGAAAATGAAACTGTTAATGCTTTCCTTCAACATACACCATGTTTTATCTTTCCTATTTGTGAGGATGATGTGATACAAGAGATTACAAACATAGATAATCATGATGATCATAATTTTTCTTCTCCCGATACCTCTCCTTTTAGTGATGAAGGTATCTTGGTGAAATAAGGTACAATCATTTACAATTATGAAGATCTTTCTTGTCCTTCTCCTCATCCCCTTTGGGAAGATATCATAGCACAAGAGAATTATATTTTAAAAGATGGTATATTGGTCTTAGATAATCAAATCTTTAAGGTCTATAACAACCCTCTTTATGATCCTTCCCCTACTTATCCTATTTTGGAAGATATTAGGGAACAAAGGAATAAAACCATAAGTGATCATGAAAATCACACTTTTCCTTCTCCTAGTATATCTCTTCATTATCAAGAAGATACTTTGATCAATGAAAGTCATGAGAATCTTAGTTTTCCCCCTTTGCTTAGGGAAACCCTTATTGAGAAAGAAAATTCAACCATTGATAACTCCATTGCATGTGATGAAGTCATTGATGAAGAACCAACCTTTGAATGTCATGAACATTTAGTTTGTGGTTCTCCTAAAAACTCTCCCCCTTTGGAAGATATCATGGTACAAGACAATGAAAACCTTGACAATAGTAATTCCTTAGATGAAGATGATGAAGTAACCTTAACCTCCTCTTCACTAAGAGATCATGAAAATAACAATAATTCTTTTGAGGTTATGCACATTAGATACCCATTGGAGTACTCTCTCGAGCCTAAACTTATCATTTATCCACCCTCTCACAAACCAAAAGTTCAAAACAAACCCGTCCTTATCCTGAAACCACCTAAGAAAAATGTTTCACAACAACTGAGTTACAATACCATTTCTCATACACACAACACTAGGAAAAATCCACACCCAAGAAAAACACCTTCAACATCCCCCCCATTGCCTAATCCTATCTTACTAGGTCCCCCTTGTTTTCCTTCACAAAATGGAAAGGATTATGATCTTGTCAAACAACTTAAGAATACTCTTGCTAAGATATCTTTATGGGACCTTATCCAATCCTACCCCCACTATCATGACATGATTCAAAGTTCCTTACAATAAGTTCCTATCACTTCTAATACGCAACCAAATGACATATCATCCATGATTCAAGGAATAAACACTGACATTGTTTTCCACCAAAGTGAACTCCCCCCTTTGGAAGTTCAAAAACAATGTGATGCTTTCATGATAGTAGCTCAATACAAGATGGTACCTAGGGATAAAGAAAACCCTTTTTGACAATAGATTAGCCTTAAATGTGTGTAGTGTAAGCCTTTTGGATAAAATTGGTGTTGATAAATAAAAAGTTCAACCTGACTCTTTATCTATTAAGGGATTTGATAATGTGGGAAATAAGTCACTCGGTGTGATCACTTTGTCTATTACAACTTGAAAGGCCGCATTAGAAACACCTATTAATGTTATGGCTCATGATCTTTCATACAATATCCTTTTAGGTAGACCATGGATTCATGAGATGCATGTGGTGCCTTCTACCCTTCATTCTAAACTGAAGTATCCTTAAAACAACAAAGTGTACGTGCATTGGACGTTGATAATGAGCCTTGTATTTTTTTACAACTCGAGAAAAACAAAGATTACCTTGAAAACATTAACACCAACTACACAAGTGGAGCCCATGCAACAGAAAGATAAAGAAAAACACATTGAAGAAGTCATGAAGCTATTAGAAGATGATTTGGGATCCTTAGATTTTGAACATACATTCATGGGAGAATACAAGATCATAAGAAAATGTTCATACAAGGGAAATGAAACAATGGTAATGTCAAGAAATTTTTTGAAAGACCCTTCAGAAGCATCCGCCTCAACCACTTCAGAAGAAAAGACAACAAATTACACAACAAACTTCAAAGAAATTGACTATCAACAACCACCAAATCCTAAAAAAATGAAAAATCATTTTGGAAAAAGTTATGAGCTTATGAAACAACTTGGTTATAGTGGAAAAGGATGTGGTGCTATAGAACAAGGTATCCATGTACCTATAGAGCCGCACATGGAAGAAAAGAATAGTGGTCTTGGTTATTATCCCTCAAAAGACACAAACAAGCCTTCACTTAATATTAACACTATCAGAAAACATCCTTCTAAACCAAATTTAATATTAGTGTATCCTGAGTTGATTGACACCAGTGGTCTTTATCCTTTGTAAGAAACAAAACAAATAGAGAAGTCCTTGCTTAACATTAATGTCATCACACAAAACACTCATGATTTGGGTAAAAGAACAATAGTGTGTTACAATTTTGGCTAAATAAATGGTTTCAAGCAAGCTATTTTTGGCTGGAAGAGATTAGGCTAAGTGTCTTTCGGCCAAAACCATGTGATGCCAACATGGTAGGCACATTTTCAGTCAAAGAGGTTTTGGTTGAAAGTTACTCGACTAAATACGATTGGCCAAAAACATGGAAAAAGTGAGCGTATTTGGTGTTTATAGCTTGGAAATATCAAGGCATTTTCGGCTGAGTAAGTTTTAGCCAAAATATGCTCGGCCGAAACCCTCTCAGTCGAGAATGTCTAGTTGGCATCCTACATGGAAATCAACTCATATTTTTTCAAAATTTTCTGAAACATTCAACTTTGGCGGAGTATTTCTCTAGTTAGAATGATCTTTTTGCAAAAAAATAAATACCCTTTTGTAGAGCTTAGAGTGGAGAATCCAAATATATAATTTTTTTACTATTTTGATTAGTTTTAATATATTTTATTTTTAAAATAATACAAGTAGATTTTAAAAATAAAAATAGAGGTTGATTAGAAATTTAAAAAAGATAGTAAAAATTATTAAAAAAATTAAAATCTTATATGGGGCACAAGAGGAGAGAGTCTTCTTCCAAAGGGTATGTTTTTTTTTTTGAAAATGATTAAAAAAAATTGAAAATAGTTGGACGCCTAGAAACTTTCAAATTCTAACATGTCTGACTTTTAAAGCTGCTATTAAGGAGAAAAATATACATAAAAATTTGAATATTTTTTCCATGCACAAGATATTTAAGTTACCTATTTGGAGTGAAAAGAAATAGGGGAGAAACAGTTTTTCAATTTGTTTCTTAAACGGGTCAAGGAAGTGACTCTTTCAAAATTTTCAGCATTCCAAAATTTGTCCCAAATTGATAAAAACATAATGAAAACATTTTTTAAATTTTTTAAAAAATACAGGAACAAACCACATCAAAATTTCACATTTCATTAATTTACACCCATTTTGAAATTCAAAACATACAGCGACCACTTTTTATGTGGTCTGTTCAGAATTTTTTGTTGTTGGAAGATTCTTTATAAAGTGTGACATGCAGTTTGTTCTTTTTACCCTTCAGATGTGTCTTTCTTTGGTGGTGTCATTGGATTTGACTTCCTCTGAGAGCATGATATTTCCTTGTCCTCTCTTGGAAACATTAGATACAATGTTCCCCAAGATGAAACCTTGCACTTGTCCTCTCTTGGAGACAAGATGAGACCTTTTGTGCTTGTCATCTCTTGGAAGCATTGGGTATGATGTTCCCTAGGATGAGACCTTGAATTTATCCTCTCTTGGAGATATTAAACATGATTTCCACTAATACACACCGCATGAACTAAGAAAAATCCCTTGAACATCCCTCTTTCCTATTGCATTTTCCTTTTGTCCTTATTAAAGTCATGAAGGTATGGCTTTGATATGGTTCCCTAGGGCTCACCTAGTGAACACCTAGCTTCACTAGCCCTTGTGACCATGTGCTTTTGTGCCTTATTAAATTCATGGAGGTATGGATTTAATATGGTCCCTTGGGGTTCACCTAGTGGACACCTAGCTCCCACAAGCCCTCATGAGCATGCATTTTTTTTTCATAGTGGACAATGTGTTCCACTTGTAAACCTTTTTGGACAAACAACCTATACTTGGTCCACCATGTTTGATAGCTAGTCGAAGCTTGATCCATTGTATTTTTTCCTTTTTCTTTTTCCTTTTTCTTGTCTTTGACGGTGTATGTTTGTGATTTGGTTAGGGCTTCATATATCATCTGCATGTGTGTTCCTTTGTGCCTATGTTGGTTTGTCATAGGATCCCAACCTTAGGGGCTTGATCATCCCTCTTGATTGTTGCCATCCTATCTTACTAGCATTTGCACATTTGAACCCCTCTTGATTGCGTGGTTGGCTACTTTAGTGTGAGCTTGAAGTAAGTTCATCCTCTCACTAAAGTGGGGGATAAATGTAGTGTAGAAAAATGCATACCCTTGCATTTTAACACTTGTTTGGTCCTTCCTTACTTTATTTATTCTTCTTTATGGCTTAATTGGCCCTATTTTGCATCCACAAGCCTAATAAACTATAATTTTTTTAGGGTAAATCCTGACAAAACTCAAAAGATATATGATCATTTAGTGCTTTTGTTTGTGTGTCCCTGATTTGTGGAGTGGAACTAAGAAGCCACCTAAGGCATCTTTGTCCTCCATGGGTCTTGGGACCTTGATATTGAAAACACCTGAAAAGGTCCCTTTTTGGAGTCTCTACCCTGAGAATTGAGCCTTGGGACTAAGATTCCACCTAGGGCATCTTAGTCCTCCTTGGCTTATTTTTGGGACCCAATTTCAAATTTGGGTAGGATTTAGCCTCCTTTATTCAATGATTTCATATGTCATCTTGTTGTGGTGTAATTTTGGGATATTAACCATGAGTAAGTATAAATGCAAGGTTCCTCCATCATTTTTCATATAACAAGATAACAAGCATTCAAGTATTCATTCCTAAGTCAAGTTTATGCATTAAAGAGAAATTCATCAAGCATTTGAAGCCATCATCAAGATTCAAGCATCATGTCAAGGGTTTAGTGCATCCATTTATGTTGTTGAGTCAAGATTGTGGATGTAGCATTGAAGATGTATTTGCAACCATTGTTCACATCATATCCAAGGATCCAAGATTTACATTCTTCATGGCCACTACATGGAAGATTTTATATTTTCTTCAAAATACATCATACAAGGTGATATCATTTACATATTTTATGTTTGGTGATTCATTTCATCATTTGGTTTAATTACCTAAAAGGGGTTTGACCAAGGAAAACCCCCATTCACTAACAAACAACAAGTTTTTCCAACTTGCATATTTTTTATTGTAGATCTAGGTTGTAGACTTGAAGAAATTAATTTATTAGATTTTACACCCTCCAATAAAGGGGAGAACAAAATATTATCGTAATATAAAGAGTCTTGTGTAAGTATGACATCTTGTACTAAGCAAGGGACATCTTTGTCACAAAATAATGAAACAACCTCTACTTTTGACCAAGAAAGTATCTTGACAAGACTCCTCCAAGATTGTTTGGTCTCTCTCCCTCAAGGAACATGAAATAAATTTTATTACAAGACTTCATTTTGTGCATATCATAGAATTCATGGTCATTCTACTAATGAATGTAAGGCTTTGAGTAGAAAAAATCAACATCTTAAGGAGTTTTGTGTTCTTCCTTATGTGGGGGCACCTAATTCCTCTAATTGATATTGATTTTCACTCTAGCATGTTTATCATCAATCATCTCATCTCACCCTTTTCTTTCACTAAGTGGGGGAAAGGGGGTTTGGTAGCCTTGTTCTCGTATGCCATTTGTTGTTGTCTCTTCTATCTATTTCACCACCTTTCATAAATATATAATAGCAAGCTTGGGATGTGGATGAAATGCATTAAGTTGGCTCACATGTGACATACTTATTCATGATGTTTCTTATTGGAAACATATGACTGGCATAGGATTTCAAATAAGCTTCCTCATGTCTTCTTCTCATTTTAAAGCAATTGCTGATAGCAATGGTGCTACAACCACTTCTATGGGTATCCATCAATGCCCATGTTTCATTTTGTGATTTTTACTTCTTAATTTGGAGTGCAAAAGTTGCATTACAAATTTGTAATCTTCACATAAACTCACCTATAGGCCATATTCAAAAGTTTTAGAACCTAAGATTGGAAAGGAAGTTGGTGTAGACCTTAGAGCTCAGGATCCTATTTAGAGTTTGTAGGAATTCATAATGGGACTAACACACCATCTTGGGTGTCTTAGTCCTCCTAGGCATATTTTCAGATATTTTTCACGATCCGATTCTGACATCAGAAGGCTCTATATTTTCCCTAAAAAACAACAGTGAGACTAATATGCCATCTTGGGCGCTTGGTCCTCCACAACATATTTTGGTAGCTTCTTTGAATTTCTAGAGTCCTTGTCACATCTCGATACTTCTTAGGTACAAATACTCTAACTTGGTGTAGCTTAATTTCATCATTTGCATCTCTCATTTAGCTTACATTTCTAGTTATAGGTCATTTTGCATATCACACTTTGTTTTCCAACATTTCTTTTTCCAAGAATTTTCTTGGTGGTGAACCCCTTAGAAGTTAAACAGCCCCTTCCTAAGACCCTCCTAATTGAAGAATTGACTCACCTTGTGAGGTTAATAGTTAATCCAATTAGGACTTCTAGGACATAAGTGAATGATTGAGTGGAAAAAGAGTGATATCTCTAAGGTATCCATTTTCTCATTCATCAATGATTTAGCATGGGGTTGGTAAAGATTTGCAATTATTTTGTTGGGTGGGGAAATAGACATATTTCTTTGATCATTAACACCACCAATTTGGATGTGATTAGAATCAATGAAGTCTTGTATAGTATGTTTAAGGTTTTGTGCAAAATCATGAGGGTCCAAAAAGCGGCGATGTGAAAAAAAGGTGTTTTTAACTTGCCCAAAAATGTGAAAATTGACTTTGACTTTTTTTAGGCTTGGGTAGAAAGTACATGGTGCCATAGAAAACACCAAAAAAAAATGGATATCCATTTAGGAATGAATATCTGTAATATTCAAATCATAAGAAAGTGTTAAAAGTTATTATTATATATCAATCTATATATTGACTATAATATTATATAATAACATAATATATTATATATACATATTATATTATAATATATTATAGACAATATATAGATTAATACATATTATATATATATATATATTATATTATAATATGATATTGTATAATATAATATATTATATTATAGAATAACATATTATAACATAATATATATATTATTTTATATCATATCATATTATAATATGATATATGTATTATTATACATATTATACTATATTATATATTATATATAATATAATATAATATAATATAAATAATATATTATATTCTCATCTGGGACTATTTACAATTCCAACTTCATCCCAAGTGGCCTATGCGAGTGCATACGAAGGGACATGCTAATAGCCCCAAAGGACTTGGGTGCGACTGATGTAAACATATGATTCTTTTGCATTTGGATCAATTATGGTAGCTCTCTTTCAACAATGGTGTAGTCCTTTGATTCAATTTACTCAATTTTTGTTTTGTACCTAGTTGATGCATTGGTTTCTCCTCTTCCACTCGCTAATAGGCATTGGCATGAGTGTAGATTTTTTTATCCTTCTTTGGTTTGTTGTTGATGCTTATGGGAGCTGGTGTCGAGTTATAAGTATCACCCCAGAGGTTGGATTCTCTTTATATGAAAGATGGCTTTGTAGTTTGGGGTTGTTTGTAAGTGTGGTAGAAGTGACCATTCTAGGTTGGTGGTAGAATCATATGAGGAGTGGATATCTTATATATTCCAAAAGGTGTCTAAGAAGGAGAAATTAGTAGTGAAGAAGGTTGTGGGGTTTGAATTCTAGGCATGAGGACACACACATGATGGATTGGTCCTAGAATGTTTCTTCACCAACTACGTGTAGGTGGTGGGATCGCAACTCCAAGGCGTGAGGGCTGCCGAAAGATACGTTTACAAAGAATTGGTTCATGCGGTCATGTTTTCTATTGAAAGTGTTCCCAGCAAGCCGAAACAAGGGCTTGCTATGGGTTTCCTGAATCTTAATGAAGAAAGGAAGAAGGTCAAGCTTCACAAGGCTTGGAGGCTCTTCAAAACAAGAGTGGAGAAGAAGTACAACATAGAAGACTTCATAAAGTTTCTTGAGATGAACCTTGATCTTATTGATCAGAATGTAGTAGTTAGGCTCATTAACATCGTAGATGGCATTAGATACTTAGATCACTAATTATCTTGCATCTTCCTCTATTTGTAATTAAAAATAATAATTTAAACTAAATGGATATCCAATTGGAAATAGATATCCATATATCCATTTGGAAACAAATATCCATTTCCTATGCATTAAATAAAAAAAGGAAAACCTGAGTCATTTTCACTCGATAATATTATATAATATAATTTATATATACAATATTATATAATATAATATATATAATATTATATTATTATATTATTATATAATATTATATTATTAATATATAATATAAATATTATATTATAATATAATTTATATATATTATAATATATATTATATAATATTATATATTATTATGGGTAAGTGCACTAAGATGTGACACAAAAATGGCTCTTAAGATGCCACTTTTTTTTCTAAAATTAGCAAAATCTGATGTGCACAAGAAAATGAAGATAGTTATGCTCAAACTTTGAAGATGTAGAAAGAACAAGATTTGAAGTGCTTCGAGTCTAGTTTCTATGCTACTAATTTTTTTTGAAATTAGTGAATATTAAAGGTTTCAAAAAGGGGGGGCCTAAAATAGGTCCTATTTTTTGAAAAAAAAACATAGCATCTGAGGGGCCCTCCTTTTTGATTAACTTTTTTTAGAATTACAAAAATTCAAATAGTGAGAAATTAGCTAACACCATGTAGTTTATCCCCATTCTTTCAGCTATTTTTTTAATGAATATATAATATTTTATGAATTTTCAAAGTGGACACATCCTGATCAAAGTTGAAATTTGAGTGTGCTCCCCCCTAATTTTTTTGAAAACTAATCGAAAATTGATTTTTGTCATCATGTGTAGAATGGAGTTTAGTTTTAAAAAATGTAATTTATTTCATGATTTGATGAATGAGTAAAAATATATCCTAAAACTAGCACATGTTGGTTTTTGACAAAAAATGGAGGCAATAACAAGAAAAGTTATGGATGAAAAACTTAACTTAATCAAAACATAAAAACATATATATTTAGATAGCTAAGAGAGCCTAACATCATCACTATTTTTTATAAACATGCATTGAAAGATGTGCAAATGTGATAGTTAGCATGACCAAAAATATGTGAAAATTTGGTAAATCCTAAGAAAATCACATCCATAAGCAGCTCATTTGGCGAGTGCCAAGTTTTACGCTCTCCAAATGGAACATCATAGTTGGTGCTCACCAAATTTGGAAAGTGCCAAATGTGATGTGCCATTTCGAGAGTGCCAAATTTGGCACTTGCTAAATTAGCTACTTTGACAAAAAAAAAATTGCTTTCTCTTTGCTCCATCACTTTAATAACGCTTAGAGTTCATGGTTATGATCGTTGATGGATAGTTGAGGTTTTACCTTTCACAACCTCTTCACCTTCTTCCCTCTTAACCAATACTTACCCATTCTCTCTCAACCCTCTCTAGGTCTCTTCTTCACTCTCTACCTTGTCTTCCATCCTTAGGGTTTAATGTATAGGATAACTCCCCCTCTTAGGTCTCTTCCTCCTTCTATCCCTCCCTCTATCCCTTGCACCTCCTCTCTCTCAAGTCTCTCCCTCACTTTATACCTTCCACCCTTTGTCTCTTAAATCTCTCACACCCCCTCTCCCTCTCCTAAGTTTCTCCCTCCCAACCTAACTATGTTCGCACCCCCTCCCCCTCTCTCAAGTCTCTCTCCCACCCTAAATAGATAACTCTCTCTCCCTCACTCTATCCCTCCCACCATCTATCTATTGGTTCTCTTTCACCCCCTCTTCCTCTCTCAAGTCTCCCCCTCCCACCCTAACTAGAAAAATATCACTCTCTCACTCTATCCCTCCCACCCTAACTAGACAACCTTCTCTCACTCTCTCTTTCCCTCCCACCCTCTATCCTTTGGATCTCTTGCACCCCCTCTCCCTATCTCAAGTGTCCCCCTCCCACCCTAACTAGAAAACTCTCTCTCCATCAGAATTTCTTCTCTCTAGGGTCACTCTCACTCCCTCTCTCTCTCCCTCTCAAGTCTCTCTCTATTAGGTCTATCTCTCTCTCAGGTCTCTCTCCCTCTCAAGTCTCTCTCAGGTCTCTCCCTCTCAATTCTCTCTCTCTAGTGTCTCCCACTACCTCTCTCCCCCTCTCTCTTAGGTCTCTCCCTCAAAATATCCCTCCCATCCCCTCTCCCTCTCTCAAGTATCTCCCCCCACCCTAACTAGATAACTCTCTCTCTCCCTCTCAAGTCTATCTCTCTCAAGTCTCACTCCCTCCCACCCTACCTATACTACTCTCTCTCACTTCAACCCTCTTTCACACTCCCTCTATCTCTCTCTCTCTCACTAAAACTCTCTCTCAGGTCTTTATCTTTCTCTCTCCCTTAGGTCTCTCTCTCTCAGGTCTCTCTTAGGTGTCTCCCATTCCATTTGTCTCATGTCTCTCCCTCAAAATATCCCTCCCAACCCATCTCCCTCTCTCAATTCTCTCCCTCTTTCAAGTCTCTCCATCCCCACCTTAACTAAAATAGCTCTCTCTCTTTCCATTTGAAGTCTCTCTCTCTCTCTCGGGTCTCACTCCCTCCCACCCTACCTAGACTAATCTCTCTCACTCCAAACCCCTCTCTCACACTCCCTCTCTCTTATGTCTCACCCTCAAAATATACCTCCCACCCCCTTCATCTCTCAGGTCTCTCCCACCACCCTATCTAGATTACTCTCTCCCTCTCAAGTATCTCTCTCTTAGGTCTCACTCCATTGAACACTACCTAGTCTACTCTCTCACTCCAACCCCCTCTCTCAAAATACCTCTCTCTCAAGTCTCTCCCTCAAAATATACCTCCCACCCCCTCTCCCTCTCTCAGGTATCTACCTCCTATCTTAACAAGATAACCCTCTTTCTCTGATGTAGTAGTCTCTCTCTCAAGTATCACTCCCTCCCACCCTACCTAGAAAAATATCTCTCACTCCAACCCCCTCCCACACACTCCCTCTCTCTCCCTCTTAGGTTTAATTGATAGGGTAGAAGTTTGAGGGTTAAGGTATTAGGGTTGAAGGATTGAGGGTTTAAGTGTTGAGGGTTTAAGGGTTGATGGTTAAGGGATTATGGTTTAAGGTATAAGGTTGATGGATTATAGTTTAATGTATAGGATTGAGGGATTAGGGTTGAGGGTTTAATGTATAGGGTAGGGGGTAGAGGGTTGAGGTTTGAGGTATTATGGTTTAAGGGTTGAATGTTTAAGGTTTGAGGATTCAGGGATTAAGGTTGAGCAACTAGGGTTGAGGGTTTAATTGATAGGGTAGAGGGTTGAGGGTTTAAGGTTTGAGGATTTAGAGATTAAGGTTGAGAAACTAGGTTTGAGGGTTGAATTGATAGGGTAGAGGGTAGAGGGTTGATTTTTGAGGTATTAGGGTTTAAAGGTTGAGGTTTTAAGTGTTGAGGGTTGGAGGATGAGGGTTTAAGCATTAAAAATTGAGGGATTAGGGTTGAAGGGTTGAGGGTTTAAGGTTTGAGGTATGAGGGATTACGGTTTAATGCATAGGGTAGAGGGTTTAATTGATAGGGTAAAGGGTAGTGGGTATAGGTTTGAGGTATTATGATTTAAGGTTTGAGGGTTTAAGGTTTGAGGTTTGATGAATTATGGTTGAGGATTTAATTGATAGGGTAGAGAGTTGAGGTTAGAGGTATGAGAGTTTAAGAGCTGATGGTTTAAGAATTGAGGGTTGGAGATTGAGGGTTTAGGGGTCAATGGTTGAAGAATTATGGTTGAATGGTTGATGGCTTAAGGTTTGAGGGATTAGGGTTTAAGATATAGGGTAGAAGGTTTTATTGATATGGTAGATGGTAGAGGGTAGAGGGTAGAGGGTTTAAGGTTTGAGGTTTGAGAGATTATGGTTGAGCAACTAGTGTTGAGGGTTTAATTTATAGGGTAGAGCATTGAGGATTGAGGTATTAGGGTTTAAGGGTTGAGGATTTAAGTGTTGAGGATTGTAGGTTGAGTTTTTAAGGGTCGATGGTTGAGGGATTAGGGTTGAAGGGTTGAGGGCTTAAGGTTTGAGGTATGAGGGATTAGGGTTTAATGTATAAGGAAAGAGGGTTTAATTTATAAGGTAGAGGGTGAAGGGTATAGGTTTGAGGTATTACGAATTAAGGGTTGAGGGTTTAAGGTTTGAGGTTTAAGGGATTAAGGTTGATAAAATAGGGTTGAGGTTTTAATTGATAGGGTAGAGTGTAGAGGGTTGGGGTATTAGGGTTTAAGGGTTGAGGTTTTAAGTTTTGATGGTTGGAGGTTGATGGTTTAAGGGTTGATGATTGAGGGATTAGGGTTGAAGGGTTGAGGGTTTTAGGTTTCAGGTATGAGGGATTAGGGTTCAAGGTATAGGCTAGAGTGTTTAATTGATAGGGTAGAGGGTAGAGGGTTGAGGTATTATGGTTTAAGGTTTGAGGGTTTAAGGTTTTATGTTTGAGGGATTAGGGTTGAGCAACTAGGGTTGATGGTTTAATTGATAGGGTAGAGGGTTGAGGGTTGAGGTGTTAGGGTTTAAGGGTTAAGGTTTCAAGTTTTGAGGGTTGTATGTTGATGGTTTAAGGGTCAACAGTTGATGGATTTGGGTTGAAGGATTGAGGGTTTAAGGTTTGAGGTATGAGGGATTAAGGTTTAAGGCATCTGATAGAGGTTTTAATTGATAGGGTAGAGGGTAGATGGTAGAAGGTTGAGGTATTACAGTTTAAGGATTGAGGGTTTAATGTTTGAGGTTTGAGGGATTAGGGTTGAGCAATTGGGGTTGAGGGTTTAATTGATAGGGTAGAGGGTTGAGTGTTGAGGTATTAGGGTTTAAGGGTTGAGGGTTTAAGCGTTGAGGGTTTAAGTGTTTAGGGTTGTATTTTGAGGGTTCAATGGTCCACAATTGAGGGATTAGGGTTGAAGCATTGAGGGTTTACAGTTTGAGGTATGAGGTATGAGGGATTAGGGTTTAAGGTATAGGGTAGAGGGTAGAGGTATTATGGTTTAAGGTTTG
>VDFB02042211.1:0-17831 GCA_007258455.2 Sequoia sempervirens
TCCACACCTCCATTTGCAAACCAAGTATTCAATTTTCAAAATAAAGACATAAATCAAGGGTCTATACCTCAACTAAAAAATTCTATACTAAATACAAACATGACCTTTGGAACCAGCCTAAACACCAATTTCATTCCAAATCAAAACAACCCACACCTATATGGCAACCAAAATACCATATCACAAAACATCAATCAAAATCCAAGCCAAACACATGACCTCAATGCCAAAATTATTGCATCACATCAAAATAATGCAACATCATCCCTTGCAAACTATTTGATCCAACGCATCCAAAACCTTGAACAATGAATGGAAAACATGCAATTGGGAGCCAATAAGAAGACATATTCTATGGAGGAGTTGTTCCCTTTTCCATTTGATCAAAACTTATACATGCCACCCTTTCCCCCATATTTCACAACACGACCATTGCCTAAATATAAGGGGACAAGGGATTCACTAGAACACATCCATGAATTGAACATAGCATGCATGGAAGTTGCATATGACCCTACCTATTTTATGAGGTTATTCCTATGAAGTATCACAGGGGTACTATTAGATTGGTTCTCACATCTTCCACAAGGAATCAAAACATTGGGTGAACTAGTCAATAAATTCATCAATCTTTTTTATTTCAACATTAAAAACAATGTCACCCTTCTAACATTGGGCACAACTAAGAAAGAATAAGGGGAATCACTTACCTCATTCTACCTGAGATGGTGAGGTTTGGTTAGCAAATTCCCTTATCACATTTCTAAAAAATTGTAACTTGTCACCATGTTTTTAGAAAATCTTAATAGAGAGTTGATTCAAATTCAAATCCAATGTTGCACAACATTTGAAGAGATTCTGGAGAAGGGTGTCCTTATTGAGAAAGGCCTTATCACAAGAGGATTGGTCAAGATAAATAAAGACAATTAGAAACCCAACAATGACAAAGGAAATTATTGGTCCTGAAACAAAAATATCACAAACGACGGAGTTGTTGATGCCAAAATGATAACTGAAGGACCAATCATTCAACTTAATGTTCCTTCTTCATCAAACACATCCAGTACAACAAGCACCCAAACACAAGGTTAAAACCAAACATTGAATGCTATGCAAACCAATGAACAAAGAAAAGGTCCTCTTCATGCCAAAAGAACATACACCCCCTTGGGTGATCCTATTGAATTATTCCTTAAATGAATTTTGAAATATAATGTCAATACACTACCAAAAAACAAGAATTATGAACCTTCCTTGATCAAACTAGATTGGTGGAAAGATGACGAATACTGTGAATACCATTGCACAAAAGGACACAAAAAATCTAGATGTTGGACGCTCAAGAACATCATTCAAGAGCTTATTGAGGATCAAACAATTTCAATTGATAATTCACAAGGAAATAATAAATGATGATCATACAATATTCAAGACCTCTTTGCAAGAACATGATAAAGGAAAATCCTCCAATTCAAGGAATAATAACAACAATGACAACTATATAGCTTTCAAGCATGATTACAACACCATCATTCTTAATGTGACACCCTTTGATGATTGCATTGCCACCATCACCATAAAAAATAAAAAGTTAGATTGTGTTGTTACCACTTGTAGAACCAAGATAACCATTCTAGGTCCATCCACAAGTCCTCAACCAAAGGGTCAATGTAACCTCCTAGACCAGCTAGGGAAAACTCCTGCATAAATTTATATCTTGGAACTCCTTCAAATTTTGCCATAGCATAGATCAATCCTTGAAAAATCCCTACAAGAACCCTCTGTCACTACAAATCTAGATTTCAATGAATTTCAATCCATGGTTTGATACCTTGCTATGCCACACCGCATCACCTTCTCTGAACAAGACTTTTCAACACCAAAATCTTACCATAATAGTCCTTTACATCTAGGAGTATGCATTAACACACACAAGATTAGACAAGTCCTAATAGATGGATCGGGCTTGAATATTTTCTCACTAAAATTAGTGAAAGAATTTGGATAATATGAGAATCTCACTAACCACACAAAGAAAATCATAATCAAAGCTTATGATGATGCTGAATGATCTCTCAAAGGTGCAATTTAACTCCTAGTGAGGGTTGGCCTAGTCATACAAGACATAGTATTTCATGTCTTGGATTTGGATTTACATTACAACCTCCTCCTTAGCTGCCCATGGATTCATGTCATGAGGGCTATTCCATCCACCTACCATCAATGCCTCAAGTTACCACATAACAACACTAAAATCACTATTTTAGGTGACCTTGATCCTTTCTAATATTGTTCCAACCTCAAAGGAACATCTGAATGTCAAGTGACCATTAATTGAGAGGCCTCATCTTCCACTTCATCCACCACTCCATCCACCCTTGTCAAATCATCCAAATCATTCATTACACCTTCCATGCCTAAAATATGGATCCAAGATATAGGATATAGAGAGAACAATATGAAGAGTCTCTTTTCATTGGAAAGCTACCTAAGTCACCAAATTCATATAGAAAACCACATCCTATGCAGCCCAAAGTTTTCATCGGCAATCCTCCTATCACTTTCACTAAATGGGGGGAATTTGCTAAGGAATCTCTAGATGACCACATTCTTACATGGTTGTACAAAGAAGATGAGGATATTGAAACTAAGACATTGTCAATTGAACAATATCCAAAAGCTTTCCAAATAATGAGATGACATGGATATGATGGACACAGTGGACTTGGTCTAAAAAATAAACAAAATTTGAAACCTCTACAACCTTCTAAGATAAAAATTCATTAAGGACTAGGGTTTGTTCCAATAAAATTTCCTATGTGAGGTATTGGGTCACCCTCAAGAGATCTTTCTAGTGCTTCAAATGAAAGTGAGACACATGAATACCCTAAGGATTATAATGTTGATTCCAATGAATATGAATGGGATTCCCTATCCTCCACCACTTTCATGGACCTTGATAAACTATTTGGGGAATTTTACCAAATGCTTACCCTTGATTCTTCATGAAATCCATCAAGTACTCATTTGAGAATGTCCTTGACTAAAGAAGAATGGCTTCAAAACTACTTTTGGAAATCCATTGATGTAACCTCCTAGGAGCCTAATGACTCTAGTTCCATCTTTACCCTGTCTACCTATACCATGACCCTTGACAATACTAATGATGGATTACCTCTTGTATACCCTCAACTCATAGATTGGGACAAACAAGGACCACCAAGTTTGCACACTTTCAAGAATGACAAAGCTATTGCCGAGTTCATGGGACTTCATGACAGAATACCAAATGGAAATCATAAAGTTGGATTTTCCATAGAGCTCAATTATTTTCCATACTTTGTTGACGTTTTCCTATCCTCTAGTCACAAAAGTGAAAATGAAAAAGTCAAACTAAAAATAATAGGTCTTCAGGTGAAAACCAAAAGGCACCTATTGACTGTGAAAAAGTAAAAATAAAGGATGTATTTGAAGGTGAAAACCTCTCAAAGGAACCCAAGGATGGAGGACAAGAATGTATTCCTATAGACCAAGAGAGATCATCATTTCTCATAGAATAAATAGAGGAAGTCAACATTGAAACACTAGAAAACTCTAGAATAATATAGTTAGCAACATTCATAACCATTGAGGAAAAGCCTAAGTTCATACATTTTTCTCATAAAGAAAAGTCAGCTTCACATGGTCATATGTTGATATGCTTGGATTGGATCCTGAATTGGTTCTACATCACTTACCATTGCTACCAAATTCAAAGACATTCAAACAAAAGTTAAGAAAAATGCACCCCTAGATCATAATCCTTATCAAGGTAGAACTTAAGAAGCTATTGGATGTTAGATTCATTTGTTTGATTGACTATGCAGAATGGATATCAAATCTAGTTCATGTCACCAAACCAAATGGTCAAATTAGAGTTTACATAGATTTTTGAGACCTGAATAAAACTTGTACCAAAGATGACTTTCTACTACAAAACAATGACATCATAGATAATTTAACTACTAGAAATGAAATTCTATCACTAATGGATGGATTCTCATGATACAATTAGGTTAGAATTTCCATTGAAGATCAACCAAAAATATCTTTCACATGCACTTTGGGGAACTTTTTTTGGAACGTCATGCCATTGGACTGAAAAATGCTCGAGCCACCTATCAGAGAGCCATGACTACAAATTTTCATGACTATATGCATGCCCTTATGGAAGATTGTGTTGATGATCTTCTCTCCAAATATTTAGAATGAGGTGGACACTTAGCAATCCTGGATAATATTTTCACCTGACCTAAAAAATGTCAACTCAAGCTAAATCCAAAGAAATTTTTTTTGGGTCTAATAAGGAAAACTCCTAGGATAAATAGTCTCTCGTGGAGGAATATAAGTTGATCCTACCAAAGTAAAATTTATCTTACATATTCCACCACCAACTAATATTAGTCAATTAAGGACATTACAAGGAAGATTAATATCAATCCATAGATTCATTGCTTAGCTAGTAGATAGGACCCATCCATTCCAGTATTTGTTAAGGAAAGGTATTCCCTTCAATTGGACTAAAAACTATCAAGAAGCATTTGAAAAAATCAAGAAGTGTCTATTGACTCCACCAGTCCTTATGCCACCAATTGATGGAAGACATCTAATACTATATGTGACAACTACTACATCAGCACTAGGGGCACTTTTAACACAAAATGATAATGATGTCAAGGAAAGGGTGGTATATTATATCAGCTGCACTTTAATTGGGTATGAACTAACCTATAGTCCTATTGAGTGAGCATGTTTAATAGTGGTAATCACAACACAAAAATTGAGACATTATTTGCTAAATCATAAAACCAAGCTGATTGCAAAAATTTATCCTTTGAAATACCTTCTCAGCAAAGTAGTGTTGAAAGGCAAGTTAGCTAAATGGGTTATGATCTTGAGTGTATGAAATTTAAGATGTTGACCACAAAGCAATAAAGAAACAAGTACTAGTTGTCCAACTCGTAGATGCACCATTAAAAGAAAACCATCCTTTGGTATCTAAATCCCTAGATGAATCAATCCTTGTCATAGAAACACCAACAACATGGAAGCTATACTTTGATGGATCTTATACAAGTCATGGATCAGTTGTTATTCTATTTGTCACACCTCAAGGAGACTCCATTCCTAAGTAATTTCGGATATAATTTCCATGCACAAACAATATGGTTGAATATGAAGCATTATTGAAGGGACTTCAAATGGAAATAAATTGGAAAATCAAGGACCTTCAAGTTTATGGTGACTCCCAATTAGTGATTAAAAAGGTTAATGGTGACTATGATACCAAGGAGGAGAAAATGATGCCCTACAAGAACATGGTAGACAACTTCAAACTATACTTTGACAATATTTCCTTTCAATAGATACCAAGAATCTATAACAATTAGCCAATACAATGGCTACCATTAGACCTCTCTTGGACATTCCCAATAGTGCCTCACAATATGACTTTTTGGTGGAATAACTATTGATCCCCACATTTGAAGTCCCCAAAACCAAACTTGTGTGTGAACTTGTTGGTCTTGAATCTCCTTGGTATAAAGACATTTATGCCTATTTTCATGACAAAATTATCCCTCTAGACTTTTCCCTTAACCAACATAAGACCTTTATCTGACAAGCATCAAAGTATGCCATCATCAAAGACACTTTATTGTCATAGCCTAGATTGTACCCTCCTTTAGTGTCTCAACTCAAATGAAGCACAACCAACCTTAGAAGAGGTACAAAAAGGTATATGTGGAGATCACTCTACTAGTCCAATGTTAGCTAAAAATCTCATGAGAATGTGATATTATTGGCCTGTGACGGAACATGGTGCTTATCACTTTGTGAATAAATTTCACCAATGTCAAATTCATGGATATCTTATACATGCACCAGCTCAAGAACTTCAACCACTTACTTCAACTTGGCCATTTTCTTAGTGGGCACTCAACCTCGTAGGAAAAACCCATCCCACATATTCTAATGGACATAAGTTCATCCTTATTGCTATGACTATTTCAAAAAATATATTGAAGACATTCAATTGACTTACATCATTGGAAAGTAGATAGCTAAGTTCATCTTGAACTATATCATTTACCGCTATAGTATTCCACAGTCCATCATCATTGATGATGGTTACCCATTCAAAAATATGATGTCCATGAGCTTTGTGATAAATTTCATATCCAACATTATTTTTCCACTCCATATTACTCCTAAGGCAATGGCCAAGCCAAGGAATTTAATAAAACCATCCTAAAAATCCTAAAGAAATTGTCAATGACATTGGCCACAATTGGAACTTACAACTCAAACCTACTTTATGGGCATACCATACTAGCATATGCAATCCAATTAGAGCCACTCCATATTCCCTTGTCTATGGATCTAAATCAATACTTCCTATAGACGTCGAGTTACCCTATTTGCAAGTCTCCATGAAGGCTCGATTGACTAAGACGAATATCATGTATTTCATCTACATGAGTTAGAGTCACTAGATGAAAAGAGATATAATTCCTTGACACATCTACAAGAATACTAGAATTTCCTTAACTATAGCTATAATAATAAGGTATGGCCAAGAATATTTAACATTGGTGACTTAGTCCTAAAATAAAATCCGAAGAATTTAGTAGAATCAGAAAAACCTAGAAAATTTGAACCTAATTAGTTGGGCCCTTATATAATTATGACACCATATGGATCAAGTTATTATCATATTTATAGTCTAAAAGGAGATCCATTATCTAAACCTATCAATATCATGCACCTCCACAAGTATTACACTTGATTCTCAGAGTATCTCCTTAAAAAGTCAAAAATACAAAAAAAATCAAAAAATCAAAAAAATGGTCATCTTGATGAAAACCTAGAAAACATACTTCTTGGTGAAAAAATAATAATAATAAAAAGAAAATTAAAGATAAATACTTTATCCAAAAGTGAAAACCACTTTGGTAGTGCTTTGGATAAGTACCATGATGAAAACCTAGCAAACATGTGCCATGTGTAGTCAGTCCCTACTCCTTCATCTACTACCACTCCACTTGACCTTCTCCTTTTCCACTTATCCATTTGCACATGCCATTCATCCATAATAAATTTTGTCATCCTTACATGGCTTGGAAACCACTGACATTTGGGTATCCCAGTCATCCTTCATCTTTCCCTGCTACTCCCCTTTTGCGCATAATAAAATGGTCTTGCACCTAACTGGGGGAAATTCTTTGAAGCACGTCTTAATGGGAAATAACACATAATATCATGATAAAAAAACATCAAAAAAAAAAAAAAATAGAAAAAACATCAATATCCAAAAAAATCAGAAAACATCAAAATGCAAGAAAATCAGAAAACATCAAAATCCAAAAAAAATGAAAACATCAAAATCCAAAAAATAAAAAACATCAAAAAAATCCAAAAAAAGAGTTTGAGTCTAAGTTAGTTTTTATTAGAGTGGTCGAACTATGTTTCCTTTGTGCATTTTCTATGTAGGAAAGGCTTGTCTTACATGAGCCCCTGAGGCATTAGGTCTGTACTTTTAGATTGTCCAAATAAATTCATGACTTCATCTTTTGTCAAATAAGGAAAAGTCAAGTCATATCAAACTATGAGGTCTTTTTTCATTGCTACGTAGGCAAGGCCATCTTTTGATGAACCCCCAAGGCCCCCTAGTTCAACTCCATTAGGGTTTGTCAGGTCTGGTCAATTCCTTGGTCTAAAACCAATCATCATTCAAATGAAATCATGAAACAACAAACAAACATAACCAACCAAATCTTTCATCAATCAATCATCTTATCATTAATCAATCTGGTCATTTAATTGAAATGGGGCATTATTTCATTTGTTTCATTCGGTCACATCTTTTTTCCTTTCTCAAGATGCATCCTTCCTAAGATTAGCCTTTTTCTATTTGGTCATTTACCTTAAGCAGGAAATGTCTTTCTTGCATATAGCTACCTTTTCAACACTCACCACTTGATTTATCAAATGTGTAACTTGCCCTAAAATAGAATGTGTCCTCCCTATAGTGGGATATCATCACATCACTCCATCATATTTATTAATCTTTGTCAAACAAATGATAAATCTTTGGTGCAATCAATCTTTCCTTAATTAGGATTTATCCTTCTTGAAACGAGGTACAATCAATCAAATCAATTTTTCAAATTTGTCAAATTTTCAAATAATATTTGTCAGCCTATCGATCAAATCAATTTGTCAACTTTTATCAACTTTGTCAAATCAATCAATCTTATCATCTTGTTCAATCAATCTTTCCTTAATCAAGATGTATCCTTCTCAAGACTAGGCACGGTCAATCAAATCAATTTTTCACCCTTTTTCAACTTACTAATCAATTACTTTCATCCTATCAATCAACTTGTTCATCTTGCTTAACCTAATCAATCAATCAAACAATCTCATCATTATCATTGGAAAACACTTGGAAAAACCTTTATTGGTCTGGAATTGTCTTAGCTTTTTTATTTGTTTTGGATCATGTTACTAGTTTCCTTGAGGATTTCCTATCAATGGATTTAGAGGGATGATAATGGATCATGGCCTCTTTTCTTTTTTTGTTGTCTATGGTTTGTCTTGGAAAAAAAACTGGGACAATTGGGTCCTTAGTATGAGCTAGGGAATTCCTTGTCTTTTTTATTACTTGTCTCTCCCAAATGGTCACCGTGCACACCTTGGTCTATGTCATACCATGGTGTTTTTGGAACATTTGTGACATTTTTGATGCCCAATGATGATAAAAATAAAATATAAGAATGAAAGTTAGATCCCTTATCATTCCTGGTCTAAACTTCCATCTCCATCCCCTTTGTCTTTGCCATGTTAACATTCATCTTCTCCATTTTCTCCACACTAACATTTCTTCCATCTATATCCATAATCATGTTATATTGCATCATAGAAAACCCCATCATCATAAACATCATTTTCATATTAGGCCACATATATTTGTATAAGAAAATACAAAAACACAAATTGCATCCATATAGTATTCATATCTTATCATCATGATAATACAATTTTCATCCTACATTTCATTATAGAATTACATTCCATATCCAATAATATTACATTCCATAACATGTTGCATTACATTTCATATAACATTGCATTTCACACTTTATATTGCATATCATATTTATTCATATGCTATTAAGCATCACATTTTGCATTCACATTACACATTTTCCATCAATTCATTTTTGCATTATCATTCCAACATTACATTACATTCACACTTTCCATCTCAAATTGCATTAAGATATTTCCATAATCAAAACATCCATAACCATAAATGCATTGCATCATTATATTTCACTATACTCATCATATTAGCATAATCATATAGATCATCGTCATATCATCATATTCAATAAACATTAGGCCATCAATATTACATATCATAAAAGTATAAACATTCATAACATTGTCATAGGTACATAATCATATACCACATCAAAACCATCAAACCATCATATAGAATGCCTCAAAAAACATCATAATCATACATGCATAATCATCCATCATACCACAAATCAGTACATGAACATGTGTAAACCATATAAGCATTCATCACATAGTATATCATCATAAATGCATAAACACATCATAATCCATACCATCAACTGCCACCAAAATCATATCATATATATCACTCAAAAGAATGTGTCATAGGTACAATGTCATGGTGCATAAATAAAATGGAGCTCACAAGCTCGATAATCAAGTGTATCAATGTCTATTTAATAACATGAAAAATGCTAAAGGTAATCTATTTGGAACTTCCCTCATCTCTAGCCCCTATAGTCCTATACTCTATGGTGGGAGGTCTATTGTATGGGGTGGCCCACCTAGCATTTGAAGTCTCACCCTATGTCCTACAATTTTACCATTTGCTACGTGTCCTACCCTATGATCTACTGGTCTCCACTTGAGAAAATCTAGGATCCCTCCTCTCTAATGGCACAACCCTCTTATATAAGCCTCTGTAATATTGGGTAGCCGCACTCTACCTCACTAGCTCCCATGCAATATAAACCATGGATCCACTATAGGTGGATGTAAAATGAATAATCCATTGCTCTACTCATTGTTTCCCAATCACCACCAGGTCCCTCTCTACCTAAAAGGAATCCCTCTTAGCCTTAAGGTCATCCCTCTCATCAGTCATTGTCCTCAACTATTCCTCTAGTGCCTGTACCCAAACCTGTAGAGCAGCTATGATCTACTCTGTTGACCCCTCCCCATCTTTGGCACCCACCATATCAACCCCCTCCTCTCCTCCTACCTGTCCTCCATCTCCACCTCCCTCAACCTCCATAGCCTTTGAATATGCAACCTCCCTTATAGGAACCTCAATATGTTGCTCCCTAGCCTGTACTACTATCTCTGCTATAGCCCTCCTCTCTAGATGATCCTCCTCCATCTCTACTTCCTCTTGGATGGGTGGAAACTTCCTACCCTCCTATTGTCACCTATCCCTCATCGTCTTTCTATAACCTCCTCCTCATCCTCCTCCTTCATCACCCCCATCATCCCCTCATCCTCTTCCATCTCCTCTGCCTCCCCATCGACATTTCATGCCCCTGACTTGATGCTCTACTGGAACTAGCTACTATGGATCTCTTAGTGAAATAGGCATGTGAATCCACCACTAATCATCATACTCTGGTGTGGTTCCTACATCTACATCTCCTCCCTACCATTCTTAATCTAATGTTTGCAAGGCATCTATCTCCTGCTTAGTTGTGGTGACTACAATCTATGGATCATTCACCTCATGAGATGACTTCCCATACATTGTTCGACCCACAAGAACTCCCTGCTTCTCCTTGAACTTCCAACAAACCCACTTTGGTAGATACATCTAAAAAAAATGCTAGCTCTATACTATACACCCAATCAAATATCTAGGCTTTCTACACCAAGGTAAGTGGTCATCCTCATCTACCCACAATGGGCATGTCCTGTATGATCTCTAGATGAAACTCACTAGTGTGTCAATGCCACACCTCCAGTAGCCCACATCCCTTACATGTGTATAATTCAAGGCCCCACATTATAGATAATAGTACGGTGCTGATCCTACCTCTTTCTAAACCACTAGTGGCCAAAATACTGCTATGTGCTCCCATGCCCAAGCAGTAAGAAAGTTCACACCACAACTTAAGCTTTGCCCCTCCTTGTAAAAAATATCATGCAATTGGAAGTATAACATCGCCAAAAGACATAGCCCCTAGGCATACACTGTCAAGTGTCAAATCATCGACCCCAACATCTCTCCCCAACCAAATGGGAAGCCATGACCCCTGTGATCAGGAATCATCACTCTAGCTATTAGTGTGCACATGACACAATCAAACTAGTTATATGTCTCTGCTAGGATATCCCATAGGATCTCATATCCCTCTATTTCGAGCTCAACATCCTCCTTAGTCTCATAATACTCATACAATTCCTAAAGTCCTTGATATGGGTCATACCACACATGTTCACCATGAATGGGTAATCTTAGGATCCTATACACATCCTCTTGGGTGACCATCACCTCCCTTGTAGCAAATGAAAGTTTTTTTTCTTTGAGTGCCACCACTTTGCTAGTGTTGTCAACATCCCTTTTTTTCCCCTGATCATGGACATATTTGTGACATAGAATAACCCAAGCTTTAGTAGTACACCCCTCTCATCATTGCCCAATTGGTCCAAAAATTGGATCATGTTTGGCCTCAACTCTCATGTGTAAATGGGGGGAAGATACACCTAAAAAAATCAAGAAACCAATAACATCAATCTAAAACCCTCATTTGACTTATCAAACCTAAAATTTCCTTGTCAAACTTTTCTAGTCAAGGGAAAATATTTAATCAAGTAATTGCGTCACACTATCTATCTAGTGCGTCAAACAAAATTTAAACTACCTACAACTATAGATTCATCACAAGCCCAAAAAATACATCACTCCATGTAATCTATGCATTGCACTAAGTCATTTTCATCATTCCCAATCACAAATGTGACTTGAAAATGCACTTGTGTTGCACAATTTCATGCATTGCACAAAAAATGTTTCTTTCCCTATCTCTATGAATTTGTGTCATGCGAAGATGATTGTAGTGAATTACTTATCACATGTGTCAAATGTGATAATATATTCATCACATGTTGTGGAATGCATTCATCTACTAAATTTATTCCTAGCCTAAATGCACATGAAACAAAAAAATTAAAGTATAGGTTCTTAGTATCTACTGAGGAGGGCACTCCCTCAGGTCGAAAGAAAGTACAAATCTTGTATGCATGATGGGAAGTTTCTAGAACTGAGGAAATATTCTCCATCTAATCGCTCTAAGCTGTCAATATTTCTAAATTGGGAATGTGAATAACCTTTTTGCAAATCAAAATTGCCATGTATATGTCAAAAATTAGGGTTTTAAACCTTCCTTACCTTCTGGACACACCCTTTGACACCCTGGACCATGAATTTCACCCTTTCTTTTGTTAAATTTTGTAATCAGTAAAATGCACAGAAGATTAAAATAAAATCAGACAAAATGACACAGCATGTACCCTGGGAAAACCCTCCTCTTGAGGGAGAAAAACCCAGCAACAAAGATCTCTCTTATATATATATGAAGCAACAGTGGCTGTCTTTACAAATTACAGTGTGGTCTAACTCAAGACCAGTAAGCAGTATCTGATAATGAATAAAATATAGATAATAATCTATAGATCACACCTGGCAGAATACAGAGTTACCAAAGTTCGCTTTGCACTGAAAGATTCACACTGTGCAGTGTTCATACTTTAACAGGTTCGTGCTTGATGAATGTAACTGATCTCTCTAATAGATTCGCACTTCGACAATCTTCTGATCTGAATGCACCTTGATTAGCAATTAGGTTGACCACTGTTCGCCATTGATAGAATTTGAGTCGAGCTTCATTATGGAGTTCGCCTTTTTATTTATAGACTTGTTCACCTTTGATGAGATCTTAATGCTATATTCGCCTTTTATAAGGACGATCTCCTCTAGATCACAGTAATGTTGTACTTGACTATGACGGACTGGCTGAGAGTAATCGAAGAAGAATGTGTGTTTTTTGATGAACAACTTGAAGTCGAATATATATCCATTCATTATATGTCGGCCTCAATATATTAAGAAAATCCTTTTACAAATGTCGGCCTTTAATAGATAAGTAATAAAGGAAACCTTTTATGTCGGCCAGAATATAAGACACAAAAATAATGAGTATTAAATGAATAGTCGAAGACTACATTCAGTTTAATACTCTCTCAACGAACATGAGCTGGAAGGATCAACCGACGCTGTTAAGCATTAACACTCCCTCTCAGCTAGGGAGAGATCTTCCAGCTGCAAGTTATCTCCTCATGAAGTTTATCTGCCACTGCTGTCTGCAATCAGATATAAAGAGAGATATATCACCTCAATGTGATATTAACCATCACATGGTTAAGTACTAGTGTTCATCACTTGCGTGATGATGTCACCTCAATGTGACTTTCACCATGGCTCTCCCAGAGGGTGAAACACAAGCACAGAAAGATCATCACGGACTCTCTCACGTGATGTTGTCATGGAGTCACACACATGACATCCACCATGACTCTCTCAGAGGGTGGAACCGAGGGCTTTCACATCAAATTCTTCCGTCACAGAAGAAGATGCATTAGTAAGTACAAGTGTTCATCACTTGCGTGATGTTGTCACCTCACGTGACTTTCACCATGACTCTCTCAGAGGGTGAAACACAAGTACAAGATATGTCATGGAGTCGCACACATGACATCCACCATGACTCTCTAAGAGGGTGGAAACAAGGGCTTTCACCTCAAATTCTTCCATCACAGAAGAAAGTGCATTAACAAGGGATTTCACCTCGAACTTCTCATGAGAGAACTCATTAAGCAAGACTCACTATCCCGAGACTTATACTTAGTCAGACTGGATTCTCCACCATACCAAGCTTATCTCGAAAGTATACAACTTTTGTCCTGGCGAGAGGCTTGGTGAGAATATCTATCGTCTGCTCATCAGTGCTAATGTACCTCAACTGTACAGCCTTCCGCAGTACCATATCTCTGATATAGTGGTACTTGATCTCAACATGCTTGGTTCTGTCATGAAACACAGGATTGACAGAGAGTTTTACACAACTCTGATTATCACAATGAATAATGGTGGGCTCCATTGATTGTCCAAACAATCCTGCAAGGAGCTTACGAAGCCACACTGCTTCTCGAGTTGCCATGCAAGCTGCAATATACTCAGCCTCTGCTGTACTCAATGCTACAGAAGACTGCTTTCTGCTGCACCCAGGAGATCATAGCCGAGGGCTAAAGTGACAGCGACCAAAGGTGCTCTTCTAATCTGTAACCATGACTGCTGATGAGAATCGGTGGAACAAGTAACTCTAAAGTGCATCGGAAATTATCAATTCAACCCATATCAAAGCGTACTTACGCATAAGTATCTGGAGATATGTTTGGCTGCAACTTTCGAATGTATCTGTCTGGATCACATAAGCAGCTAAGTGCACTCACTACATAACAAATATCAGATGCAGTGTTAACTAGATACACATCAAGGATCCAATCAGCTTTCGTACAATGTAGGATCCACCAAGTCACGAACAAGCATCCTCCTTCAGTTTATGAAGATTGAATACTCCATGGGAAGCGGAGACATGGTTACAATCCATCATGCCAAATCTCTTAAGTATGTCAGCTGGTGTACTTCCCTTGATTTAAAATCATCTGTCAGCCTTTGGTAGACTTCCTAAACCAAGAGTAATGCATGAGCCTAAGGTCCTTCATCTCAAATTCAGAAGTCAACTCCTCCTTACACTCAAGAATCAGATGATCTTCTCCAGTAAGGATCAGATCGTCAACATATAAAACCAAAATTAAAGCATCACCATTGATTACCTTGAAGTAGAGATTTGAATTAGCATCATTCTTCAAGAAGCCCAAGCTTGATAGGTATCGATCAATCCTTTCGTACCATGCACGAGGAGCCTGCTTAAGACCATACAAGGCCTTCTTCAACTTGCAAATGTGTGACTCCTTCCCATGAATCTCAAATCCATTAGGTTGCTCTATGTAAACCTCTTCCTCAATTACTCCATTGAGAAAAGCTGTCTTCACATCCATCTAATGAATCTTCCATCCTCTAGATGCAGCAATAGAAATGATGGTTCGGACAGAAGTGTATCGAGCAACAGGAGCAAAGGTCTCATCATAGTCAACTCCCTCTTTCTGAGAGAACCCTCGAGCCACAAATCTTGCCTTGTGCTTCTCAATGCTTCCATCTGCAGCATGTTTAATCTTGAATAGCCATCTAGAAGATACCACTGACTTGCCCTTGGGTCTAGGAACGATATCCCAAACATCGTTCTTGAGAATTGACTGATACTCCTCTGACATAGCATCTCTCCAGACTTGAAGACTGGATGCTTCCTCAAAACAGGAAGGCTCGGATTCTATAATCTGACTCATTAAGGCAACATAACTGGAGAACTTATGTGGCCTTTTGCTTTCTCTGAATGTGCCTCTAGGAGCTGCAAAGTTTTCAGCCTCTTGCATAGTGCGACTGGCCCATAGAGGTCTCTTCCTCCCAATAGCAATATCTGTAGGCCCATCAGTAGGTTCCAAGGGTTCAACTGGATCAAGATCTTCCTTTGGTTCCATTGTCTCCCTCTGAATCTCAGGAGTATGGTCAACCTCCATTTCCTGAGGAGACTCTTCATTATCAATCTCCATATGAATCCCTCTGGATCTCCTGAATGCAACATCTTCCTCGAATGTGACATCCCTACTGATCTCTATCGACTTCTGACCTGGAATGTAAATTCTGTAAGCTTTTGACGTCTCACTGTAGCCCACAAAGATTCCCTTCTTGCCAGAAGGCTCCAGTTTGGTTCTCTTTTCTTTGGGAACATGAATATAGACCGGGCAACCGAAGATCCTCAAATGGCTGACTTCAGGCTTCTTCCCTGAAAAGGCTTCTTCTGGAGTCATATTCTCCAGGATCTTATGAGGGCATCTATTCTGAACATATACTGCTGTCCTGGAAGCTTCTGCCCAAAGGAAGGTTTGCAAATCTTGATCATGAATCATGGCCTTTGCTGCTTCCACAATTGTCCTGTTCTTTCTTTCGGCAACACCATTTTGTTGTGGATTATAGGGAACACAAAGCTCCCTCTTAATTCCTGCATTAGTACAAAAGTTTCGAAAACTACTGGAGGTGTATTCTCCACCATTGTCAGATCTAAGAACCTTAATTCGTTTACCAGAAAGATTTTCTACTAAAGCTTTAAACTCTTTAAACCTATCTAGAACTTCCTCAGATTCTTTAGATTTCAAAAAATAAATCCAAGTCTTCCTAGAGTGATCATCAATAAAGAGAACATAATACAAAAAACCACTCGAAGAAGGAACAGACATAGGACCACATAAATCAGAATGAATTAGGTCTAAAATACACTTAGATCTATTTTCTCTACTATGAAAGGGGGCTTTTATGTTCTTACCTAATGCGCAGCCTTTGCATGTACCTTCGTGTTCCGGGTTGAATTTGGGAAGGCCCGTCACCAACTTCTCCATGATGGGTAGAGCTCGAAAGTGCAGGTGAGCCAATCTCCGATGCCAAAGATCACAAAGGCTGGTAGAGTCATGAACCAATGCTTGAAGAGGAAGTGAGCAGACCTTGTATAGGTTATCATGTCTTACTCCAATTACTTGAGCATCCTTGAAGTTAGAGTTTTGCATCCACACTAGAACTTTGCCTTTGGAGAAGGCAACTTGATATCCTTTATCTTCCAAAGCTGAAATAGAAATAAGATTACGCTTGATTCCGGGAACATAAAGAACATTACCCAATTGAAACGATATGCCAGAATCCAAGTGAAGTGTGGAGGTTCCAATTCCCTTTACGGAGTAGGTGGCATCATCTCCAATGATGACTTGATCAGCAGATTCCTTTTCCACCAAATTGGATAAGTGTTCCTTGAATCCGGTTATGTGGCGGGAGGCACCACTGTCGATTATCCAGGTGCTGGAGTTGGAAGGTATACAGCTAGATAGCGCTGAATGAGACATGGAATCGCATGGACCTTTGAACTTCAGATCATACACCATCTTGACAAGCTGAAAGCAATAATCTGAGTGCAATACACTGATCACGATCCTCAAACCCGCTCTGATACCATGTTAAATTTTGTAATCAGTAGTAAATGCACAGAAGATTAAAATAAAATCAGACAAAATGACACAGCATGTACCCTGGGAAAACCCTCCTCTTGAGGGAGAAAAACCCAGCAACAAAGATCTCTCTTATATATATATGAAGCAACAGTGGCTGTCTTTACAAATTACAGTGTGGTCTAACTCAAGACCAGTAAGCAGTATCTGATAATGAATAAAATATAGATAATAATCTATAGATCACACCTGGCAGAATACAGAGTTACCAAAGTTCGCTTTGCACTGAAGATTCACACTGTGCAGTGTTCGCACTTTAACAGGTTCGTGCTTGATGAATGTAACTGATCTCTCTAACAGATTCGCACTTCGACAATCTTCTGATCTGAATGCACCTTGATTAGCAATTAGGTTGACCACTGTTCGCCATTGATAGAATTTGAGTCGAGCTTCATTATGGAGTTCGCCTTTTTATTTATAGACTTGTTCACCTCTGTTGAGATCTCAATGCTATATTCGCCTTTTATAAGGACGATCTCCTCTAGATC
>VDFB02042213.1:0-41837 GCA_007258455.2 Sequoia sempervirens
AGAAGGTGAAGTGCTTCCTATCCCAGTCAATGGGATACACCTTTAGCCCTATTTTCAAATCTGACACAGTCTATCTATTGTACATAATAGTGTAGGTTTTATGTTTTCTATAAGTGCTATTTCAGCACAGTATATATCTTCTCTTTTTGTTTCCCTTGTCTTGCCATTTTGGCCACATGTTGTGTCCTATAAATCTTATGAGGTCAGGGCCATGTGCAAGCTGATGTTTTAATTATCCTCTAAGTTTTCCAATGACTCCATGCCCAATGGATAGGCCTAGGCTACTGGTCTTCATGTTTAGCAGCCAAACATCTCACAAAAATTGCCAAAAATGTTACATGGTTTACACCCTCAGGCTCAATCAGGCAAGCATCTATGTTGCAGGTGTCATAAGGGTCAAATGGGATCTCTTCATCAAAGGTTTTTCATGCTAGGTTCCCTCTTGAACAATTTCTGCCCACATTTTTACCATGTTGCATCGGTTGTTCCCTTAGTTTTTGCATTCTCTGTATCTTGGTTCCTATCAGCATAGGTCCATGAATGTTTCCCCGACTCAGGTTACGTTTTCTGCATCAGATGAGTCTATGTTGCCTATCGGCAGGACTCATCCGATGTCACGGCGATCAAAAGGCTTTTGCATACTTCATTTGGTGGGACGCTTCATTTGTTTTAGCGACCGTGGGGTTTCTATCGGCATATGTTTTCACAGTCGGGGTTGTGTCTTACCGATTTTATCATCTCTCCCCAACTAGGTATATGGTGATTCATCGGTGGAGCCTTATTCTATTAGCATAGGGTCTCAGCGAAGTCTTCTTCTTTCACTGACTAGAGGAGCAGAATATATCATATAGGTAGGAATTTAAGTTTTTGTGGGGATGTCATGGTGACTTTTCTTTGTCTTACCAACAGTGTGCAAGGTGGTCGTATATCATATCGGCATGAGTTCATTTTTGTCTCGTTGATCGGTGGCAGAGGGATTTACTCATCGGCATGATTCGAGGCGATCATCGTAAGGTCTCGGCAACTAACCTTCGGTCTCGCCGATGGAAGACATGAAGGCTCCTAGTCAGCGTAACAACTTCCTTGTCTCGGCGACTCTCAATGTATGAGGCCTTTTGGCATAATAGATATAGTCTATGAGAGGTCTCTCTGATGGGTGAAAGCTACAGTGACATACTTGTAATAGATAGACTCATCGGTGGGGGATGCATTAGGTCTCAGTGACCTGTGAGCAGGCAAGGTCCTTCAGAATAATGGGGTGCATTCTGTATAATGTCTTGCCGATAGTAGGATTTCATAGTGATGGAAAACGGATGGGCTTGTCGGCAGGATAAAGCATGGGTCTCGGCGACTAAAGGTTTTCTGTTCAGTGGAGGTTATTTTCTTTGACAAAGGGTCTCGGTGAATGCCTCAGGTTTTGCTAAAGTCACAAGGAGCCCGACACAAAAGATGGAGGCCTCGATATCTAGTTTTCGGCGGGAGTCTCGCCGATTATGAGTGACTTCGCCGAGATCATCGAATATCGACATAGAGTCTCACCGAAGTGGATATGTCTCGCCGACAGCAAATGGATGGCTTGCGGATGATGTTGGTTTCGGCGTAGGTCTCAGCGAAGCAGGAGAAGCTAGCCAGGAGATAGGGAGTTCGTCACAGGATAAAGCCATCGGCGGGAGGTCTTGCCGACTTGGTAAGATCTCGCCAAAGGCCATAGGAAGCTCGAGCTCGGTGGAGAGGAATGAACTCAGGGTAAACAAATGGAGCTCAACATAGAGTCTCGATGAATAGAGACGGTCTTGCCGACTACAAGGAGACCTCACAAACATGAAGGGCCCGTGTGGAGAGTGCTCAACTAACCAGAGAGATCTAAGGTGAACCGTGGCAGTTTGATCAGAATGAGGAATGCCAACGCAGGATGGATGCAACATGAATACAACATATATCTATTCTAAGCTCAGGGAGCATTCAATGCGGCTCTTCAACAAGGGACTCGGTAGCTAGACATGATGGATCAGAATGAATGCAGTAGCTAAAGATATCTAAAGAAGGTTTCCTCGAGATGACTCTTCACCGTCATGGACATGCAGGGCTTCAGCATTAATTTCGATCAAAATATCTGAGATAGATCTTTTTCTAAACTGAGATATTTTTGTAAGCCCTAGGTGGGCCGTTATCAGTTTGTATATAAGGCATTTTTTCCTTTTTTGTGGGAGTTTTGATTGCACACCCTGAAGAGTTAGTGATTTTCAATTAATCCTTTCTCTGTCAATGTATGTTTTTTGTAACTCAACTAGAATCTTGAATACAACACAAAGTGTACCTTGGAAGTTTGTCTTTATGTTTGTATGATTCTTATTTTTGTATCTTTCTTTTGTACATGCAAGTTTCTAACTGTGTTTCTATAATACTGTATTCATATCTTAGAGTTGTGAAATGAATCTTTCCTTCTTGAGATGTGTAAGTAGACCAAGCCTGTTAGAAAGACAAGCATTTAATTCGAAAGATGTTGTTCGGAGAATAGCAATTAGGCTTTCGAGTGTATATTCTTCCTATGTTCTTTTCATGATTTCTCACCAGTTTGGTGTATCACCCTAGTGTAGACTTTTAATTTATGCATCTCTTCCCTCTTTTCTTTCAAAGAATCAATAGTTTAGGTGATACCCAAAGGAAGCCGGCCTTCTCCGGAGGTTCATTTCAGTTATAGGTGACCCACAGCCTTGAAATGATCCCATGTTGCTCTAGAATGCTCAGTTTCTTGTAAACTCTGCACAGGGTGCAATTCTAGGTGACAACACTAATCTCCTCAATTATTGAATAGGTTGGAGAGGTAGTCTCATAGCATCATTTTAACTTCTTGTATTATGCATGTGTAGATATATAAAGATAAATGAAGTCTATGTTTTTTATTTGGTGATTGTCTTTTTGTTCTATTTTTCTTTTTCTTTTTGGGAAGGGTTATCTTTTCCCATTGTGTGAGTGAATCTTGGAGAAGATTCATGTGAGTGAAAACCTTGGGTGTAATTGTATTTCATTGTTATGTGCATATTGAATAAATAGTTTTATATGTCCTTGATTTTCTAGCTTGTGTGTAACCCAATTTCCTTGAAGACATCCTAGCTCGAGTGTGGCTTGTGATCAAGCCAATGGTTGAGAGGTGAGCATCCCATTGTTCATATGTCACATCTTGACTTTTCTTGCATAAATTTCACTTGATAATAATGGAACTAGATGAGACCATTGGACAATATGTGTTTTCATGGATGGTAAATTAGATGTTACCTTTAAAATGTGTGCTATTTGAAATTTTGAATTTTGTTTGGATTCTATGCTTGGGAGATAGAATAAAAAAACCCAACACTCTCATTCAAGAACAAACCCTAGAGATCTCAACCTCAAGTATGCAATAGAGAAAGAGACCTTACAATAGGGTTTTTCTAGGGACTGATTGTAAATTAATGAGGGGTCACAACCAAGCTAGGGCTTGGAAATACAAATGCAATGTAAGATGTAATGCTTAGCCCTAATTTGATGAAATCTTTAACTAGATGACCTAAAAATGCATTTAAAATAGAATAACAAGTTGAGAGATGAAATTTTTACACTTGGAAACCTAAAGCAAACTACAATGAGCTTAAAACACTTAAAAACCTAAAACTTTGGCCTATTGGGACTCATATGCTAGTCTAGGTGATTTAGTCCCAAATATGGGTTTTTGTACAAAAACTAGAATCTGGCAAATGGGTATTTGAAACTATAAAAACCTATAAATTGACCTAAACTAGGACTCATACCCCATAACTAGCATATCAGTCCAATTAGGGTTTTCTAAAGCTTCAAAGTATGAATCTATTCTTCAAGGTCTGCTCTACACTTCTTGATTGATTTCCTGATCTAAAACCCTGATTTGCAACCTATAGAAGCCTTCCAAGTATCTCCAATGCAAGGTGAAAACTTTGACAATTTTAAACACTTTGAAAAATTTCTCCAAACTTTTTCTTCAATGTGTCTTCAACCTAGGCCTGCAAATCACACACCAAATAGAGGGAAAATGTTTTTTTTCTAGTGGATAGGGGATTGCCTTGGTCAAACCCCATTTTGGTAATCAAACCTTGAAATGAAATGAAATAGGTATGGAGAATAATTAATGAACAAAATATGATGTTACAACTCACCAAACCCTAGCAATAAAAGGTTGTGAACATGTATGAGATGGCTCCAATGGATGTAGATCTTGAATCTTTCTTGAATATGATAGATCTTGAATGAAATGCTAGCTTGAATCATAAAACCCTACACCACAATTGTTAGCTCCAAAACAAACATGATGCATGAAGAATTTGACATGATGCTTGATGTTTGATTAATGCTCTAAAATTCTTGATAATCTACCCCTGAATGCTCTTATAAACACTTGAATTCTCTTGTGAACTCAAAATTTCTATAAGAATGCTCATTCAACTTGCTAGGTGTAAAATGAGTGAAAGAAACATGTATTTATACTTAATTATGCAAAAATTCCCAAAATTAAAATAGTAAAAGTAGACATCAAATCTAGGAGGATAAAATCATGCCAATAGTTTGAATTAATTTTGATTTTGGGCCACACGGGACTCATACACTCAAGGTGGCACATGAGTTCCAATAGGCATAATTTATGGGACCAAATTCAAAAATTCTTAAAAAGATGTAAAATCAAGATTGGAACCCAAAACCCTAGGTGGAACTCATACGTCCAAAGTGGTGTATGAATCCCAGACCACCAAGTCTAGGCCACACAACATAAAAACACCTGAATTATGATTGGATGTTGGTTTGTGTCAGGATTATCCTCAAAAAGATGCATTAAATGAGGCTTGTGGATGCAAAATAAGGCCAATTAAAGCATAAAGAAGCCCAATAATAATGGCAACCCTAGAAAAGTGTGAAATTGTGTTACAACACTTTACAACACCCTAAATAATGTAGGATTAGTTTTATTTAGTTTACAAGGGACCAAGACCTAATGTGAGTGTGTTAAACACATTACAACACTAAGTCAGGGCAACATTAAGCTTAGTTTTATAAGGAGGGCCCAAACAAGTGTGAAAATGTCACCAATGACATTTTTTGAAACTACATTTAGCCCCCACTTTAGTGAGAGGATGAACTTGGTTCAAACTCACACTAAAGTATACAAAATCACATCAAGAGGGGTTCAAGTGGACCAATGCTAGTAGGATGGGATGACAACGATCAAGAGGGGTGATCAAGCCCCCAGGATTGAGATCCAATGGAAAACCAACCTAGGCACAAAAGAAAACACATGAAAAATAATGTAAAGAGTATCACTAAGGCACAAGCATACACTACCAAAGATAAAAAGAAAAATAAAATAAAAGGAGTGGGTCAAGATTGACCATTTTTCCAACACGATGTGGATTTGATCTAGGTTGTTTGTCCAAAAAATGCACGCTCACTCTAAGGAAACATAACTTTAGGCTATCTGCTAGGTGAGGATCTAAAAGAGGTGAGACACATACACACATGGCCGGTATACACTCACACTCACACATAAGTGGCTAAGGGAAAGTCATGCCTTGGTTGGGATACCCGAAAAACCATACCAAAGTTATACCTCTTGATAACTTTGATAAGGCGCCATGCAAAAAAGAACTTTGAGCTTCATGAGGAAATAAAAACTTCGCATGCTTGGAGCTCGTGAAAAAAGAATGAATTTCGAGCTTCATGAGGCAAACAAAGCTTCTTATGCTTGGAAATCATGAACAAACAAGATTTATCAATAGGCATGCAAAGTGTATTATGCAAGGTGGCCATATAACCAAAAATTAAAATGCAACAATAAGGAATGTTCAAAGGATTCTTTCTTAGTTCATGTAAGATATTTAACTTAGGGAACATCATGCCTAATGTCTCCAAGGGTGTACCAATCAAAGAATAGAAGATTCACAACTTAGGGGATGTAGTGTGTTGCATCAAGCCACTAAGAGGAATATAATATGCTTAGAGAGATCATGCTCTAGAGGGACATCACACCCAATTTCAACCACAAAGAGAAAGATGCATCACATGAAGTAAGAAGACTACACCATGAAACATAAAAAAAAAAAAAATGCAAAAGGAATGATGCCAATTTATGCCCCCATTTTAAAGAAATTGCTAAACACCATGCAATGAGAAATTACTTTAAAGTAGAAAATGATAAATGCTAACAATAAAGAGGGCATGAGAGATTATTTGGAAATCCCTATGCCAAATCATATGTTTCCAAATAAAGCTGCGCCATAAAATTTGAAAAAGAAAAGGGGTTTCCCCCAAAATGGAAACACCAAACACATAAGGGATTTATGGATTTGGGGTCAATATGTTCTTGCTACAATTTTTTTAGAGAGCTTGGAATTGTCATCATTCCCCTAGTACTCATAGAACTGGAAGAATGACACAAAGAGAGTGAAAGCAAAGAAAATCCTTTCGGGTCAATATGGAAGAGGCATGAATGTCTCAACGCCTTGTGTCATCCCCAAAAGGAAATCACAAGACAAAGAAAAGAAATAAAGCTCAAAGAAAAGGAAAATATTTTGGGTCAACATGGAAGAGAATGAATGTCTCAACGCCTTGCATTATCCCCAAAAGGAAAGCACAAGACAAAGAAAAGAAATAAAGAAAATCAAAGGGAAAAGTGAAAAGATGTATGACATAGAGAAGAATGAAGGTACAAATACAAGAATGTCACAAAGAGAGAGAACATCAAATAGAACACCACAGGGGATCACATCACACACATGCAATCACACAAAAGAAAATGAAAAAGAAATAATGTAAAATAATAGTAAGGCACATGCGAGTCAACCTAGCTAAAGGGACAATGAAAAATGCACTACTAGGACAAGGCTATCTACTTTTTTCCTTGACTATGTGTAATACAAGAATGAGCAGGGGTAGGCGATGCAAAAGAACTCCTTGCATTTTGAAATGGTTTGCAATAAATGTATAGCATGCAATAGTGAGAATGTTATTATTCTTCAACTATTACATGGCAAGGAGCAGAAGGGTCCCACTTTAAGGGACTATTTTTATGATGTCAAATTGTTGAAGGATCCTTATTAAAGTACGACATTCATTAGTAAGATGTCCTAGAGTTTGATGGTATGCACAATACTTCCTATTATCTTTAGGAAGTTTTCTTCTAGTAGGGGGTGGTAGTTTAAGCCAACCTATGTTTATAAGGTGTTCCATCTATCACTCAATTGTTGTTTGAGTAACATAAGAATGGTAATGGTTTGAGCTTGTAAGGACTTTTTTTTTTACTAGATTCACTAACTTCTCAAGTTAATTATTGAGGATGAGGACCTAAGATGATCTTGTCATCCTTAGCATCGTTACAAATCATTGGTTGTTCTTTAGGAAGGAGGATACTCATATCAGGGGGAGGATCTTGATATCCTAACCCTTTAGTGATTTCAATTGGTATTTTCTCTAAGAATTGATGAATTTCATGTTCACTTGTTGTGTCACATCCTTGTTTTCTTAAGATTGTGAATCCTTTACCATATTTCTCTTCAAGGTTGATGGGAGTGTTTGTTACTTTGTTAACATAGAATGGTTGAGTGTTTGTGTGCTTAGAGGAACTAGATTCACCTATTGCAAGGAACTTAGGTTCAAATTTTGTCTCAACTTTAGGATGTAAGTAACCAAAAATCTCAAGTGGTGGTATTATAGGGGGTGTTGGTTGTTCCATTGATGGATAAAATTATGCATTAGCTTCAAGGTTGTTAAGGAAATCATTTCGGAACTTATTCATGTTGTCATCATCTTCTCCAATGATGTCAACATCATGAGGAGGACATGCATTAGGAGTTGAGTGAGCATGAGGAAGTTCAATTTCATTAGGGTCATTTCCAAAAGCACAACTTGACACATCCACTAAGGACTTCACGGACATCCATAGTTTACCAAAGCACATATCCATGATGTTCAATGTAATGAAAATCTCAGATCTTAACAAGGTAATAATCTAAAATGAAATCTTCTAGATGCAATTTTGAATTTAAGGAATGCACAAGATGAACCTAATTAAACTAGATGCAATGAATTGAATGAAACAGAAAAACTTTAGACTAAAATAAAAAGTTTTCAACAACAAACAGGAGTTTAGAAACAATGTTTTAAATTATAGAAAATGCAATGCAGAATCAACACTGAGACTAAATCGCCTAGAGGAGCGTATGAGTCCCAGTAAGGATCTTTTTCAAAAAAATTAAAAAATTTCAAGTGATTTTTATGCTTTTTTATTTTTTATGATCTGTAACCTAAATGAAAATGCATTTTTTATACATATGGTTTTAAAATATTTGAGATGCAAAAATGCCACCTATATGCACTTTCACTAATGCAAAATTAGAAACCCTAAAATTCCAATTAACTAATGCAAACCCTAATGTAATGTTAATGCAAGCAAGATCTAGGATGATGATGCACTCCAAATCAAAATTATGATGTTCTAAATGCAAGTTCACAAAAATGAAAGGTTGAATTTTGTTTGGATTCTATGCTTGGGAGATAGAATAACAAAACCCAACACTCTCATTCAAGAACAAACCCTAGAGATCTCAACCTCAAGTATGCAAAGGAGAAAGAGATCTTGCAATAGAGTTGTTCTAGGGAACAATTTTAAATTAATGAGGGGTTCACCACCAAGCTATGGCTTGGAAAGAAAAATGCAATGTAAGATGTAATGCTTAGTTCCCTAATTTGATGCAATCTTTAACTAGATGACCTAAAAAATGCATGTAAAATAGAATAACAAGCTAAGAGATGAAATATGTGCACCTGGAAACCTGAAGCAAACTCCAATGAGCTCTGAAACACTGAAAAAATTGAAATTTTTGCCTACTAGGACTCATATGCCAGTTTGGGTGATTTAGTCCTAGATCTGGGTTTTGTACAGAAACTAGAATCTGGAAAATGGGTATCTGAAATTGTAAAAACCTAGAAATTGACCTAAACTGGGACTCATATGCAAGAACTGGCGTATCAATCCAATTAGGTTTTTTCGAAGCTTAAAAGTTTGAATTTGGTCTTCAAGGTCTTCTCTACACTTCCTGATTGATTTTTGGATCCAGAACCCTGATTTGCAACCTATAGAAGTCTTCCAAGTATCTCCAATGCAAGGTGACAACTTTCTTCAAACTTTCTCTTCAATGTTTCTTCAACCTAGACCTACAAATCACACACTAAAGAGAGGGAAAATTTTTGTTTTGTTAGTGGATAGGGCTTAACCTTGTTCAAACCCTATTTTGGTAATCAAACCTTGAAATGAAATGAAATAGGAATAGAGAATGATGAATGAACAAAATATGATGTTGCAACTCACCAAATCCTAACAATAAAAGGTTGTGAACATGTATGAGATGGATCCAATGGATGTAGATCTTGAATCTTGCTTGAATAGGATAGATCTTGAATCAAATGTTAGCTCAAGAATCATAAAACCCTACACCACAATTGTTAGCTCCAAGAAAACCATGATGTGTGAAGACTTTGACATGATGCTTGAATAATGCTCTAAAATTCTTGATAATCTGCCCTTGAATGCTCTTGTAAACACTTGAATGCTCTTGTGAAATCAAACTTTCTATAAGAATGCTCATTCAACTTTTTAGGTGTAAAATGAGTGAAAGAAACTTGTATTTATACTTAATTATGTGAAATTTCCCAAAATGACAACACTACAAGCCAACATCAAATCTAGGAGGATAAAATCTTGCCAAGAATTTGAATCAATTTTGATTTTGGGCCATACGAGACTGATAGCCCAAGGTGGTGTATGAGTTCCATTAGGCATAATTTATGGGACCAAATTCAAAAATTCTTACTAGAAAGGTGTAAAATCAGGAACGAGACCCAAAAACTTAGGTGGGACTCATACACCCAAGGTGGAATATGAGACTCAGACCACCAAATTTGGGCCACACAACCTAAAAAAACCTAAATTATGATTGGATGTTGGTTTGTGTCAGAATTATCCTTGAAAAGATGCATTAAATGAGGCTTGTGGATGCAAAATAAGGCCAACTAAAGCATGAAGAATCCCAATTATAATGACAACCCTAGAAAAGTGTGAAAGTATGTTACAACACTTTACAACACCCTAAATAAGGTAAGACTAGGTTTATTTAGTTTACAAGGGCCCAAAACCTAATGTGAGTATGCTAAACACATTACAACACTAAGTCAAGGCAACATTAAGCTTAGTTTTATAAGGAGGGCCCAAACAAGTGTGAAAATGTCACCAACAACATTTTTTGACACTACATTATTGCACGATTAAAACAATGATGAACTATTGTGATGAAAATATTTTTATTATTGATTATGGTTTTATGGACTAACCTACTAACGATACATTGAGTGAAAATGAGTGTAGGAATAGGTTAAAGGAAAGAACATGGCTGAGGTAGAGATGACTTAGCCTACTGACAATAGTCGACATGATGGAAATCCTATGCACACACTCACATAGTTGCATTCATCCTGCATTGTGTATGAATATGATTGTCTTGTGTTATCATGAATACATCATTGAATTTTGTGCATCATTATTTAAGTAATGACTATGTCGTATGGATGTTTTATTTGTAAAATTTATTTAATTGCAAACATAAAATATTTTATTTTAAATGTTTGATAATGATAAAGCTCATAATTTATAATTATATATATAAATAATATAAGGATATTATTATTATAGATAAATAGTTTTTTTTTTTAAGTTTTATTAAAATCAAATAAAATAAGTTTAAATTAAAATCAAAATTTAATAAAATAATTTTAAAATTCTAATTAAAATTGCATGAAAAATCATGCATTTGAAAGTTCAATTCTAAAGATAAGAGAATGGAGTTGATCTTTTTGCATGAAAATATGAAAATAATCATAAAAGAGGGAGGAGAGGGAATGTTTTGGACATCATCACAAAGCAAGAGACCAAGAAGGGGTGTGTGATCTGGGTGCTACAACAAAATCTATCTCTCAGCAGGTTTAGCATAATACATGTGAGAATAAAAGAATCACATTACCTTCACTCTTAATCCTACCTTCCTTCTTTTGTTCATAAACCTTGTAAAATCAACTTTAATGAATAAAGAAACTAGATCGATTACTAGAAATGTGTAAGGATTTACAATATAGTTAAGTTGTGTTTCTTATAAAGGTTATCATTGATTTCATTTGAGAACTTGGAATATTTTTAGACTCTAATTTATATTTCCCTGTTAAGTGTGGACCTCATATGATTTTCATATGAGTTTGAGTATACCATCATGGTGATCTTCCTATATCTTGGTCCATATAATCAATCAACTTGGATCATATAATCAACCATTTTTGCAAAGATAGCAATGGAAATTATAAAATCTATGTAGTGAGTGTTTTGTACAATATAGAATAACAATCATTCTTATTGATTTAAACCAAATATAAATTCTTTAATTCTTACTACATGAACTTGCACGAGGATTTTTACATGCAGAAATGACTGATATGCATGCTTGTGCAATGATTATTAGTTGTAAAAACAACTGATATGCCCACTGATTATATCATATATATATGGTAGGAGTACTTTTCTTTCTACACAATCCAAAAACCTATTATCTAGATAGACTCCCTCTGAGTCCATGTCACACTACTTCTAAAACACTCAACAAGACCACCAAGCCTTCTTGCAATAGGGAGTTAACACTCCCCATCAACTTGTATTTTCCTCTTGATGTAAGAGGAAGGGACAAAAAATCCCAACTTCTACCAAAGATACTCAAAATTCTCCTTAGGAAGTGATTTTATTAAAATATTTGCTACTTTCCCTTTGTTTCAATATATTATAGCTTCCTTTATTTGTCAACAACCTTCTCTCTCAATAAATACTTAATTGAAATATGTTTTTCCCTTGATTGCATTGTTGAATTCTTTAAAAAATATATAGCACTAGTATTATCACACAAAATGGAAATGGGTTCATCAAACTTAATCTTCATCTCCTTCAAATTTTCTTTTATCCATAATATTTGAGTGCAATGTGAAGTAGTTGCAATGTATTCTATTTTTTCTATAGATAAAGACACTAAATATGGCTTCTTTCTTAGCCAAGATACAAGATTTTCATTGAGAAAGAAATATCCACCACTTGTACTCTTATGACCATCTATGCTTCTTGCCCAATCTACATCTTTGTATGTAGTCATAATGAAATTTTCACTCTTAGGATACCACAAACCAAAATCAATTGTAGCCTTTAGATATTTGAATATCCTCTTTACTACTTTGACATGAGTTTCCTTAGGTGTTTCCTAAAATTTGGCTACCATCCTAACTTCTTGCATTATATTTGATCTAATATGTACTCACATACAACAAAGTACCAATTATGGATCTATACAAGGTCTGGTCTGCTAGAGAATATTTTTCATCTTTACTCAATTTACATCCAGTAACCATAGGTGTACTGATCGGTTTGAATTTTTCCATCTTGAACTTGTTTTACATTTCTTTTATATACTTGTTCTAAGAAATGAATATGCCTTTGTCTAATTGAGAAATCTATAAACCAAGAAAGAAATATAATTAGCTAAGATAACATTTCAAACTCACTTTGCATTTCCTTCTGGAACTCCTTGTACATATCATCACTACTTCCACCAAAGATAATGTCATCAACATAGACAAAAACAATCAATGGTTGATCACCTTTTTTATGTATAAATTATTGTCTACACTACCTCTCTAGAAACCTTGTTGTTGTAGATACCTATCCAACCTAGAATACCATACTTTAGGAGCATGTTTAAGTTTGAAAGTGACTTCTTCAGTCTACACACAAAATCTAGATTATCTAAACATTGAAACCCTTTTGATTGCTCAATGTAGACTTCTTCTAACTGTCCATTTATAAATTTTGACATCACATCCATCTAATACACCTTGAAGTTATTGAATGATGTTAAGCCAAAAAAAAATTTATCGCTTCCAATCTTGCTATTGGATCAAACGTCTCCTCAAAATCAATTCCTTCAACCTAAGCATATCCTTTACACACAAGTTTGTCCTTGTTCTAGATCACTTCTCCATCTTCATTCAACTTGTTTCTAAAGAACCAACTAGTACCAATGACATTTTTGTATTTGGGTCTTGTAACTAACTCCCAAGTTTCATTATTCATAATATGAGTTAGTTCTTCCTCCATAGCATCTATCCATCCTTTCTCTTTGCTTGCTTTTGTATATGAGTTTGGTTCAATATTTGATAGTAATGCAAAGTATACCTGATCATTTTATTTCTCAATCCTTCTTTGAGTTTGAACTCCATTGTTCTTATCTCCAACAATCTTATCTTTAGAATGATTTTTTGGGAATACCTTGCTAGAGCCTTTGTAATAATATTCTTAGGATCAACTTCTAAGTCTTCATCACTATTTGGATCAGTTCTTCACCATCTTCTACTTTTGGAATATCAATTGACAGTATTCTCATCAATACTTATATTTATAATCTCAAAAATATTTTTCAATATTTTGTTATAACATCTATATGTCTTAATTTTCATAGAGTAACCAAGAAAAATACCCTCATCAAATCTAGGATCAAACTTACCCAAGTGTTCTTCATCCCTTTTGATATAGCACTTGCTTCCAAATATCTTGAGATATCTAGTTGAAGTTGATCTTCCTCTCCATATTTCATATGGTGGTTTTATTAGTCCTTGGTCTAATTCGATCTCTATGGGTGAAGCCACAATAGTGGTTTACAATTTCATGGAGGAAGGAAAATCCTTTTTTGTGTGATTCCACTAGCTCAGGAGGTTCATTTGAACTAGCATGTTTGAACGAATCCTTTAAGGCGTTCGGTCGAACCGTATGGTTCAGGTGAATTACTGGTTCGGGCGAACTCTATAGAAGTCAACAAAAAAGTAATATTTTAAGGGGCTCAAGCAAACCCCTGTTCAGTCAAACCCCTTTGAAATAGGGCTTTTTAAAAAGCTTCATAAATCACTATCAAATGAATGTGAACCGACAGTGAACAGAGCGGCAAACATGAACACAACTTTGAGCGAACGATGAATGACAACTCCTTGAGAATTTTATCAATGTACAACACCATATCAATGTCAACCTCCATAGCTCACCAGGTTGGTATTCTTTGTTGGAATCTGTTGATTTAAATTTTCATTTGTTTGAAAATTTGTAAACCCTAAATGTGATCAAAGAAATCCATTTTGTGTTATCATTTTAAGATAGGATTCCATGAGACCAAATTTTTGTTTAAAATTGATGCAGAGCCAAGGTGGAGAAGACTCAAATCTGATCAGACCTCAATAAGTCATCATCCTTTGAAATCACAATCATTCACATTGAATCAACTAACACCAACAGGTTATAGACTCCAAAACTCAACAATTTAGCTTATCTTTTAGAAAAGTCCACCACAAAAATATAATCTCAACACCAATTAGGCATCCACTCAAACCCCAATACCATATTCCAATCATATTTCACAAGTTTATTTGCAACATCATAGAGAATCATTAGAGTGTCCTACAAAAAGGCTACAAGAATTAGCCTTGTTTTACAAACAAAGTACCCTTTAAACTACTCCTAACCCCTCAATCTCTTGTAAAGTCCTTAAATATGTCTCAAAACACCCAAATCCACTATTCTTTGACAATTCCAAACTCTCTAAGCCATTGTTCTCCAAACCCTCAATTTACTCACAAATACCTAGGGTTTTCAGTATTTCACCCTTCCAAGACTTTCCAAGCCCAATCAAGACAACAAACTACTTTATTAGGGTTTGCACAGACATTTTATACTATTTCCTAGACAATTCCATCAACAACTCACCAAGATTCATCACTGTCCCACCAATTCTTGCATGAAAAATGCATCATTTCACACTATGGTGACATTCCACAATCTACAACTTGCCTCATTTCCACTCTAGAATGCAAAAAAAAATATTATAACTCAATTTAATGCCATCCCACTAAGTAATAGGCTGAGATAGTAAGTGGGAATGGCTTAATACATGATCGAACCTCAAACGGTGCCCTCACTGCCTTACACAGGAAGACTACAGAAAACCAACAAAACACTCACCAAATTATTATTAAGACTTCAATATGCATTAAAAAGTATTTTTTTACCATCCCCTATAGGAATCAAAAGAATTTAAAGCATTAATTTCTATGCACGACCTATACAGTGTAGGGAAAACACAGAAACTCAAAAATAAATGAAGAGAAAACAATGAATAAATAGAGAAATGTTACTTTTATTGAAAGAATGTTCACCACTACTGAATCATCCTCATTTTCTCATTCCTTCAAAATTCCTTAAAACATTTTCAAAATAGGACAATCTTCCCCCAACGCCTATAACCACCTTAACCTTCATTTGGCTTAAAAGTGCTAACATTGACAATGGTTGCTAAATAAGCATCATTATGAAATTTTGTTATCCAAAACACCTAAAATCATTCAAATACCTTTATCTTATCCATAATATAAATTCTAAACTCTTTTCTTGTACTCCCCTTTACAAAATCAAGAATTTTCCTTCAAAGGCTACAAGGGCACTTTAAGTGTAAGATCAACATTTCACCCTTAATGACTCAAGATGCTTCCAAGTGTTAGAATTAGGTGTTGTACACCTTGCATAATGTTTGTAATGTTTTATTTATTTATTATGTGTGTGGTGCACCTAGGGGTTTTCTAGATGGACGTGCATCACAAGGAGTTATAATGTTGGGGCCACTTTGTTGTATGTAACATTGGGACATAATTGTAAAATGTAATTATTTAATATTGGGGAATAATAAAATATAATAAAGTACCCAATATTAAATGTGGGGTCACATGTTGTATGGTTTTGGGCACATGGTTTATGTAATACCACTTGGTGGTTTTGTGGGAGCTTGTTTCTATAAAAGCAACCACATGGGTAGTTGTTTAGGGTTGGATCAAAGGTTGGATCAAAAGTTGGTCAAGGTTGAGCTTGTGCATGTGTGAGGGTTTGAAGCATGGCATGGGATGTGTGGATTCATGCTTGGTCACATGGAATGCATGGATAGCTTGTGCTTCAGAAGTGTTCATGGAGTCTCTGCAGATGTATTGTAATGGGTTTTCATTGTTGAATAATACATGGAGTGTGGATGCTTTTGGAGGCTGGGTTTTTCCCTCTTGAGGGTTTTCCCAGGATATATCTTGTGTCATCTTTGATGGGTATGTTGTCTATTCTCTTGCATGTTGATGTTGAGTATTTTACTTGCATGTTTCAGATTTGGGTTATGTGGAAATTGCCATTCTATGGCTCCATAGTTTCCTTACAAGTGGTATCAGAGCTTTGGTTATTAGATTGGATAACCCTAGGTTGCATGAGAGAATGAAAGGCAATGGCAAGATATAGGGTTTTGCAAGTGTTTTATTGCAGATCTGAGGGTTTTGGGTTTGCTGTTATGATGGGTTGTTTGCAGATTTGGGGGGTGAGAAAATTTTGGCAAAAATAGGGTTTCTTGGTCATGCATTTATATGAGGGTTTTGGGGGTGAGCTTTCACAGATGACCTCCTGGAAAAAATTGGACCTCATGGTTGAATTCAAGTTGGCCGAGAGAGAAATTTTGACATATAACATGCCCTATTTTGGTTACAGAAAAAAAATTTGCCCATACCCCTGTTCGGCCGTACGGATCGATGGTACAGTCGTCTCAGAAAAAAATATTAAAAAATCCGGAAAAATTAAAATCTTGTCGAAAATCTTTTTGTACCTGCAAAAACGAAAAAAAAAAAAAAATTTGAAAAAGTTTTTTGGGGTCCGCAGACCCCCCCGCCCCTGTCAGCCGCACTTACAGTCGGCAGTACCGACTATCGGCGGTACTGACAGTCGGTGTACCGACTGTCGGCTCACCGGCAGCCGGTACAGGCGTCGGCTTTATGCCGGCGGCGACCGCCTCAGCCCTACGGGCTTTAAACAAAATATATAAAATTTGAATTTTTTTTTACAAATTCCGCCATGAAAACAAAAGTCCGCCCGGATTTGAAAAGAAATCAAGCCAGATTTAATATTTGCATCGGGTCCGTACGCAGAGGTGGAATATTTTTTTAAAAAAGGAAAAATTAAACTGTTTTTAAACGGATTTGAAATCCGCCGCCCACCCACCAACGGAGCGCCGCCCGGGCGCCACCACAAAGCCACCAGGAGGGCCTTTTATAGCAGTTTTTTTCAAACGGGCATAACTTTCACCCAGCATATCAAATTTTTGATTTCTTACAGTCGTTGGAAAGTTGGTTCTGAGCACTACATAGTGGTATAGGTCTTGTTCCATGATTTTGCAGTTTTGATAGTGTTTTGCTTGGTTGAAGTCAAATGTTCATTTTGAGCTTTAAGAGGGCATATCGGGTGCATACGGAGTCGGATTTTGGACTTCGAATAGTCAACGGAAAGCTTGTTCAGAGCACTACACAGTGGATCAGGTTTGGAGATATTTTGGCATGGTTTATTTACTATTTTTATTCACTTGAGCTGTTTATGGGTCTCTTTGACTATGGTGTTATTATGAGCTTATGGATTGTTGGATTTGGGATATTTGATATTGGATTCATTGTATGCTTAGTTGTACATCTCAGATTATTCTATTTTTGACATGGTTATCAGTATGTATGTTGCATTGTTGTATCTACAAGTTGTGCAATGTTTTAGGTGGTCTATACTTACTTGTTGCACCTATGACTTGGATATGGGTTGTCTTTGCCCATTAATATTTTAGTGTTGATGCATGATCAGATTTGGTGGCTTGGTTTAGTCACTTGGTTTGCTGTTTTGGTTTTCATGTTGAGGAGGTGAGATGGTATTACCAAGTACAGTCATGATATGAGATCTATGTAGTTGACTATGATTATGCAGATATGTGGACACACTTGGGTTGAGTTGTTGGTACATTTGGTGGTGATTATGATGTCATGGATGTTTCTTGTGCATTAGAGACTTTGGAATGTTATGATGGTTTATGTAGGTGCATTGTTGGTGGTGTTGGATTGGATCTTGATTCAGGTTGTGGTGGTGTATCTTCTTGGGTTTAGGAGATTGGTATCACGATGTCATGGATAGCTTGGTTACACGGTTCAGTGGGAGCTTGTGACAGTGATGGATTTGGTGGTGATGGATATGATGGTTTGGCAGTGTATCTTCTTGCTTTAGAGGATGGTTATCATGTTGTCATTGAGAGCTTGGATTCACAGGTTTTTGTGTGAGCTTATGACAGTGATGTAGTGTTAGTTTTGTGTATCATGGTGCCATGGGATTGCTCGGTATCACGGTTCAGTGGGAGCATTTGGCGATAATGTGGATCCATTGTTGATTATGGATGGTTGTCTTCAGCAGGTGATCTTTGGTGTCATGGAGGAGCTCTTGGATGTGTATGTCATGCTTTGACAGGTTTGCACATGGAGTTTTTATTGTGGTTTATGGGTGGATATGTTGTTGGCATAAGTTTACTATGTTATGTATACCTTGGAGGTATGGATAGTTGGATGTGTTGGCATTTGCTGTGGATGTCATTTCAGCTATGGTGATTTATTCTTGACAGCTACTGGTGCATATTGGATTCAGTGTTTGTGTTTTGAGATATCAGTTGAGGCAGGTTTATGCTTCTTTGTGACAGTTAGTGTGACGTCTCTTTGGATGTGTTCTTATCTTAGTGCAGTTGGCATGGTGGAGGATGGGAGCATTCATGGATGAGATGGTGGTCACCTTGGTTCTTGTTACAGGTATCTTGATGGAGCACATGGAGCACTTGGATTCCTGGATTGTACATGTTGCCTATGAAGTTTTTTGTTATCCCCTTATGCAATGTATACAACAAGTGGGAGATTGTTAGAATTAGGTGTTGTACACCTTGCATAATGTTTGTAATGTTTTATTTATTTATTATTTGTGTGGTGCACTTAGGGGTTTTCTAGATGGGCGTGCATCACAAGGAGTTATAATGTTGGGGCCACTTTGTTGTATGTAACATTGGGACATAATTGTAAAATGTAATTATTTAATATTGGGGAATAATAAAATATAATAAAGTACCCAATATTAAATGTGTGGTCACATGTTGTATGGTTTTGGGCACATGGTTTATGTAATACCACTTGGTGGTTTTGTGGGAGCTTGTTTCTATAAAAGCAACCACATGGGTAGTTGTTTAGGGTTGGATCAAAGGTTGGATCAAAAGTTGGTCAAGGTTGAGCTGGTGCATGTGTGAGGGTTTGAAGCATGGCATGGGATGTGTGGATTCATGCTTGGTCACATGGAATGCATGGATAGCTTGTGCTTCAGAAGTGTTCATGGAGTCTCTGCAGATGTATTGTAATGGGTTTTCATTGCTGAATAATACATGGAGTGTGGATGCTTTTGGAGGCTGGGTTTTTCCCTCTTGAGGGTTTTCCCAGGATATATCTTGTGTCATCTTTGATGGGTATGTTGTCTATTCTCTTCAATGTTGATGTTGAGTATTTTACTTGCATGTTTCAGATTTGGGTTATGTGGAAATTGTCATTCTATGGCTGCATAGTTTCCTTACAATCATTATGAAATTTTGTTATCCAAGACACCTAAAATCATTCAAATACCTTTATCTTATCCATAATATAAATTCTAAACTCTTTTCTTGTACTCCTCTTTACAAAATCAAGAATTTTCCTTCAAAGGCTACAAGGGCACTTTAAGTGTAAGATCAACATTTCACCCTTAATGACTCAAGATGCTTCCAAGTACATTAAGATTGGTCCTTTTAGACCTTATTAAACCTAAATAAGCACAATAACCTTCATTTGGCTTAAAAGTGCTAACATTGACAATGGTTGCTAAATAAGCATCATTATGAAATTTTGTTATCCAAGACACCTAAAATTGTTCAAATACCTTTATCTTATCCATAATATAAATTCTAAACTCTTTTCTTGTACTCCCCTTTACAAAATCAAGAATTTTCCTTCAAAGGCTACAAGGGCACTTTAAGTGTAAGATCAACATTTCACCCTTAATGACTCAAGATGCTTCCAAGTACATTAAGATTGGTCCTTTTAGACCTTATTAAACCTAAATAAGCACAAAATATTCCTATACCAACCTAGACACCCATCAAAGACTTTCTTTGACCTTCAAACATGGAAATTTTCAACTAGGTGATGGTGCTCTTGCACCATACACCACCCCTAAGAAGAATTCATGCCGCATGAATTGTGGATGATACCAACATGTCCAAACTATATTAAAACACCATTGATTCATAGGCCATTTCCACTAACCCATGTTGCTTTGTGCTCCATGTTGCTCTATCTTTATACTCTGCCCTGCACCTTGGTCTTTGGTTACATTTGAAAGTGACTTTATTTGTACATTCAAACCTAAGGTCTGCTCTTTCTCCATTCTCAGTCCAGAATCTACTTGTCTCCTATCACCTGTACCTACACATAAACAAAGGTTAGAAAAACCATTACCCTGAACTTCCTTTGACTTCATCTCCCTATCGAGGTCTGCCTTGCAATGCAACTTGTGTCTCTACCCCTATCATCAGTTCCAATACCTTGCCATCATGTTTCTCCACTATCCTATCAGTGTTATTAATCACTGTACATATAATTTTCATTTGTTTCACACCCTTATCTGCAAGAATAGGACATTCAATGGTCCCAAATAACACACCTTCTTGTTTACTCTCTAGTAAACCACAGTTTACCCCTATTTTTGCTATCACATATGTTGTTCCTACATTGTTAGTCCTCAAAACAACATTAGGATCTACCATTCTATTTTCTTTCACAACATTCAGAGACTCTTTCATTCCACACATAATAACCTTTTCCTTACCTTTCTCATCTCCTACCCAAGGAGTCAAAACAAATTTATGACCATCTTTCATTATGGTATACTTATTCTCTCTTCCATCATACATGTCACACCTATCATACTTCCAAGGTCTTCCTAGGAGTATGTGGCAGTAGTCCATTGGAAGAATGTCACAAATAACACTATCCTTATAATCACCAATCTAGAAATCTACCACAACCTTCTCATTTACTAAAAAATATTGACCATCACTTAGCCAAGATACCTTGTAATTAAATTCATGAGGAATCCTTTTCAAGTTTAATTTGTTCACCATTTCACATGACACCATATTTTTAGTTGAACCAAAATCAACCACAACTTTACATACCTTTCCCTTACTCTTGCAAGTGGTTTTGAATAGACTCTTCCTATGCAATGTATCTTCTTCTTTGGAAGTCTTAAAAAGTTTCTTGTACAACATCAAAGGTTCTCCAACTTCAGGGTCTGTAGGATGGCTTGATGAACTAGTGCTCTCCTCTTCATCCTCTTGCACAAGTTGAACTCTCTTATCACCTTTAATTCCACTTGATGAAGCATCAATCTTCTCAGGACACTTTTAGGATGGATGGCCAAATTCATTGCAAGTGTAACATCTACCTAAAAATACATTGGAACTCCTACCTCCTCCAAATCTGCCTCTTATGCCTCTCCATCCACCTATGGAATCAGATTGCTCTTGACCTTTCATGGCATCTTCTTGAGTGTCATTGTTTGGCTTTGAATTAGGCATAGATCCTCTTCCTCTTGATGCATTACCTCTTCCCCTAACTATTTTTTCTTGTCTTCTCTTCATTTTCTCCTCCACCCTGATTGTTATTTGATAATATTCCTCTTTAATCCTAGTGTTAGCCATAACCATTCATCTTGTATGTTTAACCTCAAACCACCCATATATCTTGCAACTTTTTCATCTGCATTCTCATGATGACTAGACCTTAAACTTAATTGATAAAATTCCTCAGTATAAGACTTAATATCCATTTCCTTTTGCCTTAAGATTTGTAATTTCTTAAACATTTGAACTTGATGATCCTTGGGTAAGAGTTTATCTTTGATTTTTTATACCATCTTGTCCCATGAGATGATTCTAGACTTTCCTTGCTTCCCCCTCTCTAATTGAAAGTAATCCTGCCATACCAAAGCATGGCCTTGCAACTTTGTCTTTGCAATCTTTACCCTCTCCTCCTCAGGAACCTCATCACATTCAAAATGGTTATCTAATGCAACAATCCAGTCAAGTAATTTTTCATCATTTAAAATTCCACCATATTTAGGAACATCAATCTTTACCTTAGGCTTGTCATTCCTAACTGCCTTCACCAACTTTGCAATTCTTTGATCCTCTAAGTTAACCTCTTCTTCCATGTCTTCAAACTCATCATCTTCCTCTTCTTTTTACTCGCTCTCTTCCACATCCCTTCTTTTGTTTGTCTCCAAGGCTATGATTCTTTGGACTCCAACTCTCTGATTTCTCTAGCATGTCTTTCTTTCATCTCCTTCATCTCTTTAGCCATATCTTTGTTCTTTGAAGGCATCTCTAAATGCTAAACTCTTCACTTCTTCCTTTCTCTTCACAACCTGCAAAAAATGAAAACAAATCTACTCCCTAATGCTCTGAAACCACTATGATGTAGAGGCAAGGTGGAGAAGACTCAAATCTAATCAGACCTCAATAAGTCATCATCCTTTGAAATCACAATCATTCACATTGAATCACCTAACACCAATAGGTTATAGACTCCAAAACTCAACAATTGAGCTTATCTTTCAGAGAAGGCCACCAAAAGACCATCTCAACACCAATTAGGCATCCAATCAAACCCTAATACCATATTCCAATCATATTTCATAAGTTTATTTGCAACATCATAGAGAATCATCAGACTGCCCTACAAAAGTGCTACAAGAATTAGCCCTGTTTTACAAACAAAGTACCCTTTAAACTACTTCTAACCCATCAATCTCTTGGATAGTCCTTAACTATGTCTCAAAACACCCAAATCCATTTTTCTTTGACAATTCCAAACTCTTTAAGCCATAGTTCTCCAAAACCCTCAATTTACTCACAAATACCTAGGGTTTTTAGTATTTCACCCTTCCAAGACTTTCCAAGCCCAATTAAGACATAAAAATACTTTATTAGGGTCTACACAAAAAAATTATACTATTTCCTATACAATTCCATCAACAACTCACCAAGATTCATCACTGTCTCACCAATTCTTGCATGAAAAATGCATCATTTCACACTATGGTGACATTCCATAGTATACAACTCACCTTATCCACTCTAGAATGCAAAGAAATATATTCTAACGCAATTTCATGCCATACCACTGAGTAATAGGCCAAGACAGTAAGTGGGAATGGCTTAATACATGATAGAACCTCAAACGGTGCCCTCACTACCTTATTTAGGTAGACTACAAAAAACCAACAAAACACTCCCCAAATTATTATTAAGACTTCAATATGGATTCAAAAGTATGTTGCTACCATACCCTATAGGAATCAAAATAATTTAAAGCATTAATTTCTATGCACGGCCTGTATAGTGCAGGGAAAACACATAAACTCAAAAATAAATGAAGAGAAAACAATGAATAAATAGAGAAATGTTGCTTTTATTGAAAGAATGTTCACCACTACTAAATCATTCTCATATTATCATTCCTTCCAAAGGCCTTTATAAATTTTCAAAATAGGACAATCTTCCTCCAATTCCTATAACCACCTTAACCTTCATTTGGCTTAAAAGTGCTAACATTGACAATGGCTTGCTAAATAAGCATCATTGTGAAATTTTGTTATCTAAGACACCTAAAATCATTCAAACACCTTTATCTTATCCCTAATATAACTTCTAAACTCTTTTCTTGCACTCCCTTTTACAAACTCAAGAATTTTCCTTCAAATACTACAAGGGCACTTTAAGTGCAAGATCAACATTTCACCCTTAATGACTCAAGATGCTTCCGAGTATATTAAGATTGGTCCTTTTAGACCTTATTAAGCCTAAATAAACACAAAAAATTCTTATACCAACCTAGACACCCATCAAAGACTTTCCTTGACCTTCAAACATGGAAATTTTCAACTAGGTGATTAGGTGCTCTTACACCAAAAATGAAGGAAAATTCCATGAGACCAAAATTCCAAACAAATTTGATATTTAATTTTGAATATACCCTATTTCAAAGCTCCCATTTTGGCTCATGAAGGGTGTAGGATATGGAATTTGGCTTTACAACTATGAATTGTATTTGCTTGAAAGTTTCTAAAGCCTTTTAAACAATACCCATTTTGTAAAATTTTGATTTATAGCTACCAATTGTATTTGCTTGAAAGTTTCTAAAGCCTTTTAAGGAAACCCATTTTGCAACAAAATTTGGATTTACAGCTGCCAATTGCCTTTTCTTGAAAGTTCCTAAATCCTTTTAAACAAACCCATTTTGTAAAATTTGGCTTTACAGTTGCCAATTGCATTTGCTTGAAAGTTTCTAAAGCCTTTTAAACAATACCCATTTTGTAAAAATTGGATTTACAACTACCAATTGCATTTGCTTGAAAGTTTCTGAAGCCTTTTAAACAAACCCATTTTGCAACAAAATTTGGATTTACAACTGCTAATTGCATTTGCTTGAAAGTTTCTAAATCCTTTTAAACAAACCCATTTTGCAACAAAATTTGGATTTACAACTGCCAATTGCATTTGCTTGAAAGTTTCTAAACGCTTTTAAACAAACCCATTTTTCAAATTTTGGGTTTACAGCTGCCTTTTAAACTTCCCTTTTCTCAAGATCCTCAAATTATATAATAATCGAATCCCAAAAGAGGAAACCCCTCTTCTTAACCTTTCATTTTGGCTAAATAAGTTGAATCTAATATATATTGCTTGACCTAATGGATTTTTAACATGTTGAACCATTTATTCAAAGAAAAGAAGAGAGCCCACAAAGGAATTTTGAGTAAATAAGGTAAGTTTTAACTTATAAAATGTGGTAACTCTCAGATATTTTCCTCACCAAGATATCTCTCCAAATTTAAATCTAAATGTGCATCCAAAAAATTACAAATTCATAACTAAATTTAATTCAAAAAGTGGACCATCTATGGCCTTCTATAAACTTCTCGAAGAAATCATTCCCATAAATGATAAATTAAAAGTTAAGTTATGACCTACACCAAAATGACATGAAATTATCTTTCTAAGATGTCATATTTGCATAAATCCCTCAAAGAAATTTTTAAACTAATTTTAAACACTCAAACAAATACATATATAGGAATATACTTCACTTATAAATTCTTGGAATATATCAATCCATCACAATTAAAATCTTAGACATCATGCATAATATTTTTGATGTATTCACAAAGCTACCTAGGGTCTCATAAGACTTGAGTAGGTGAATACCAATATGCATATATCTAATGGTGGGGTAAATGGAGGAGGATTAGGAGTAAGTTCGTATATATCTATTACTCATTTTGCAATCCAATATATTGGTTGGAGAGGTTTCATTTGAATAGGAGTGAAGATAAGGCCTATTAAATATGACTTACCATGTTCTCTATTCTTAGGATTTTGGAGTATATCAAAATATCCAACCTATATTTCATTGTCGATCTCAACCAATCTTTGCTTCAACTTCCAAATCATCCACACAATCCTCCCTGAAATATTCAATATGTGAAACATAATTATGAGGAAGATACAAATAATCCTTGACATAGCTTTTTGTATCAAAGGATAATATGGTTCTATAATTTTAAACTATTTCCAATTTTGAAATCAAAATACAATCAATTATCTATTTAATCTCAATAATCATAATTTTAAGGAAAACATAAATTACTTGAATCTTTTTAAGGTCTCTCATTAGATTCTACTTACTCTAACTTAAAATTAAAAAACGACATTAAAATCCACATAACAAATTTCAAAGACATAATATTATTAATTACAATATTATTTAAAAATCTAATTGTAATGAACATGTTATAGTAATAAATATTCAAATTTTAAATCTATGAAAATATATAACCAAATGATCCTTAATTTTCATATATCATTTGTGATGAGAATGCTGAATATTATATTTTTTTAGGCCAATCTTTAGGCACTAATTCACCATTGTTAAAATGATTCTTAGTTTATTCATTGTTTTTCTTAGGATTATAATTTTTTACAATTTCTATTAAACCAAACTCAAAATAATGGTATAGATTAAGATTCTTTTCTTTATCCTACATTTGGGTCATGTTTGATTAGATTTACTATCATATTTAGAAGTTGTATTTTGTTATTATATATTTTTTAACATATATAAAATGTATGGTTGAATTAGTGAGATGTTTATAACAAGTATACAATGTGAATTCAAACTTTATTAGATTGATTCTTAATAAATTAGGAATAACGATTAAATTTATAGTTTTATGCAATCTATAAGTATAAATAGTTTGACGGTAGATTTACTTTATACATATAAAAATATGATAAATGTGTGATTATTTTTCTTTCCAATCTATAAATTTTTTATGTGCTTGGCTATATAATTGAGATGATTCACTCATAATGTAATGATAAAATTCATCCTCATATGGAGGATTTTATATTATCTTCCATTAAATTCATCATCTTTATGAGATTCTTATGAAATATTGATATTCTAGTGTGAATTCTTAATTTTAGACATACTTAACTAGGTAAATTTAGGTTCAATGAAGGGAATAGAACTTTTTTTTCACTTACATAATCCTATCTTGAAGTTCATTTATGTTAACAACTATTAAATTAAATTATTTTTATCTCCAATTATTTTCAAATAATTTTACACTAATCTTTGTTTTTAGATTACTCCTCCCTAATCTAGCTATGCAATTTTATAATTCTTTCTTTCATTGTTTCATTTAAAATTTGAATCATTTAAGGATGCTATGTTATAGATTATAGTTGTCTTCCAATTCTTTATAAATTTTTCAACCCTCTCATGGTCTAAATAATTTTACATTCAACAACCATGTCTAAAGTACATTATATACCCAACCTCTTCCACTATTTAACACACTCATAAACCTTGTTACTAATCTCATTCAAAGAGGTGGAACAACCAATCTTAGAGGGATCCTCATCCATGGGTTTTTTTATCTTTGTTCTTGATACTGAGATCCACCGCACATTTAGGTGGTTATCAATAGAATTAATCATTTTAGAAAACATAGGAGCGATAAGGGACCCATAAATCTAGGCTCTAGTACTATTCTAGAAATAGTAGAACTAGAAGCTAGAATCCTAGTAATGATAGCCTTTGGATAATACATAATTTTTCCTTTTGAAGGGATTGGGAACACTTATTGTATGGGTTTTATTTCCCCTTCACCACATTTTGATTAGGATTAAGAATTAAAATAATAAAATTATCAAATTGGTATAAGAAAAAAATAAGCCCTTCATGGAGGGGAGCTCATTTTTTTCCCATGTGCAACTCTAATAATAGATTTCTTAAATTACATGAGTAAATGAAAAGGGAAGCTAACAAGTCGCATGCATCTAAGATTATTTATAAGATAAAAGTGATAGGATAAAAAACAATTATAGTTTCCTTCTAGGATGAAATAAATAATCAAGTAGAAACATTTATATACTTGTGAGGAAATCATCTATACATCCCTTCCTCTTGCATTTACTTTTTTTATGAGACTTCAAGCCCTTCATGGATAAACCACTTGTAGTAGCAATACCTTCCTCAATGGCTTTAAAGGTTAACCTTCTTACTTTTTAACCAAAATTTTAATAACATTAAATTTTGTGTAATTTATGGAGCACTATTATCATTTTAATTCAAAATAATGTAAGAAATTGATATAAATTTAAAAATAAAAAAATCCTAAAATAATATTTTTAAATTAATTGAAAACATGGTTGAACCCCTCTAATTTTGTGGAACTATTTCTTAAAAGTTATTTTAATTGAATTTTATATAATAGGCAAAGGAAGTCACATATGGCATTAAGACCTTCCTTGATGGTCTTTACTAGGAAATTTTTAATTTCATTCATAGATCAAGATATTTTAAATAAAATTTGTGTTTGGAAAAATGTATTTGGTACAAACTCCCAAAAAAATTAATGTTATATGTTTATGCTATTAACACATGAAATTTTGGGCCTTAAAATAGCTACATCATCCCCATATTTTAATACAAATGAGACATTGAGGCTTTATGTCACTTATAATAGATCTACTATTCTTAAATTATTTGATATAGCTCCATTTAGATCAATCCATATATCCTAATTTCTATCAAATCATAGGGTGTCAATTTCAATAATTACACAATGAAGCATCCTTCTATATAAATTAAAGTGCTCAATTATGATTACATGTTACCAATTTTACTTCTTGTAAAATAATATAATCAATAGACTCATAAGATCTTCTAAACATACAATCAATAGCTCTCTTGCTAAGAGATTCTTTACCTTTTACATTTAAACTGTTAAAATTCATAATTAACCATGGTAACACTTAATATAGTCTATTAATAAAAATATAAAGCCTTCATTTCCTTCCTCTTTTGGGGGACTTGGATCTACAACCAATTATGTGCATCATTCCATCTTTCATCAATGATTTGGAACATCAAGGATTGATCATTATGCATCATGTTATACAAAGCTCGTCCATTATATCTAGTTGTAGAATTTATTTAGGAAACTTTTTTAATTTTAAAAAATGTAAGAATTGATTCATTTTACTATAATATCCAAGAAATTTTAAAAAATAAGAGTACTTAATAAAATAATTATTAATATTATCTAAATCAGTAAATATAACCATATTTTCATATGGAGGATTTTATATTATCTATAAGATTTGAGGTAATAGAAAAAATATGTACATTATTTTCTCCTATTCTTTCATTATTTCTTTCTTTTTGTACTAGGGTTAAATCTTCATCTAGGTTTGTTGTGTACTTATAAGAAACCTTTGTTCCTTAGTATCATGTTCTTGTACATTGTATGGTAAATTTCATAATAAATATTATGTGCATGTGTCCCTTCCTCCTATCAATTTTTCTTTATGGATATGAGGAAGTTTATTTCTAATTTTTTGGTTTCCTCCTTATCAAAATATTGCTTCAATAATTTAGAAATCATATTTACAAGCTTATCATCTCTCTCATTTTCTTCTCTTATTTGTACCTTCAATAATGGCTAAATTGATTTTGCATGACCACCAATGTTAAGTAATGATGCTTTCCCTTTATTTCTAGTTGTAGGAAATAAATATGAGATGCAACCTTTATCAATATTTTTTAAGTCTTTAATGGCACATTTTGTACTAGACTGCACACTTGTAAATTTAAATTTTAGAACTGTTTTAGATTATGTTCTGTGTGCAATCTAGTAATTTGAATGTTTGGATTATTAAAAACTATGATAGATGTTGAATGTTTTTTTGTTAGTAGTATGAAAATATTATTGATGAGTAGATGAATTATTAGAACTATTTTAGATTTCTATTCCCTATATCTAGATATATTATTTACCAAGGTCTCATTGCTCCTTTAGGTGTACATACATATATAACATGGAAAATGCAAATGTTCCACCTCCAGAGTCTTTGTTTTCAAATACCACTAATGAGATTAAGAAATTGAGAGACTCATTAGCAGAGGGTGCAAACCAGGGATATATTTTGAAGTATGCATGTCAATATTACATAGTCTAGAAAAACTAAGAGATAAACTTGCACAGACTAGTGCATATTCCCTTGATAGAGTAGTTGCCATTCTTTCCTGCATGCAGGAAGAAGTACATGGTGAGGTTCCCTTGAAACAAATACAAGATGTTGTGACCAAAGAAATGATAAAAAACACTTGTTTTCTATTTTATCAAAATGTACATAAGGTGAGGGGATACCAAGTCACTAGATATGTGGATCGAGCAATGAACCCATTGATCTACCCACGGTTTCTCACAACACATGGTCAATATCCAAAAAATGACTACGGGAAGAAGTACATGGTGAGGTTCCCTTGAAACAAATGCAAGATGTTGTGACCAAAGAAATGATAAAAAACACTTGTTTTCTATTTTATCAAAATGTACATAAGGTGAGGGGATACCAAGTCACTAGATATGTGGATCGAGCAATGACCCCATTGATCTACCCACGGTTTCTCGCAACACATGGTCAATATCCAAACAATGACTAGATTCCCTTATATTTTGTTCAGTAGCTGTATGTTGAGGCTCATTTGGGCCTCAAAGTCAACTACCTAGACTTTCCATCATATGTTGGTCAGGGGCATGGCAGGATTTCCAATAGGCCCACCTATCGACAAGCAAATAGACCAGCCCTAGTGTTTAGGGTATTGGTTGGCGACAGGTCTCCTACTCTCACCCTAGCTCTGGCCCCCTTAGAAAATGAGGTTGTTGTTGCTTCCCAAAAAGAAGCAATTGACACTGTAGGTGACATTGCAGCTACCACCACTAGGATATCTACTAATTGTGTAGGTCAGTATTTGATGTCTGGACATTCATGATCCCCAACATTTCCATCATAGTAGACCAACATGGATCCTTATACAGTGGCAGGCATCCCTACTCCCACACAGCTCAATAGACTTTCAGGAGACATGGCACACATGACTCTACATTGTTTGGATGAGGACCTCTTGGAGGCATATGCCTTCATCACATCAAACTGTGGAATCAATATAGAGGAGGTCAGAGATCGTTTGGCACATGGAGTTCGTCCACATCCAGGATCCCATCACTCTCATCCTAGCACTAGTGCAAGTTGGGATCCACCTACAGATCATTCGGCAGCTGCATAGACTATGGGTTTTACTGAAATGTTGATTGGTCTCGGCTCATCATCACCGATGCCATCTCACGTGCATAGTCCTCTTCATTCATCATTTATGGAATGATAGGGGATGGATCAGATGGATGTAGATGTTGACTCATTGCTTGACCGTTTGGTTCATATGGTGGAGACAACCATTGCAGAGGACTTAGGTCATCTGATATCAGATGATGTGCATGTGCATGTTACAATTATTTTTTCAATTATTTTTAAATTTTAGTTTTAACTAGATATTTATTTGTTGATATATATGTATATATATTGTAGGTGGACAAACCTCATGTCGCTCCTAACCTTGCTCTAGATCATGTACATCGATGTGACTCTATGGATGATTTTGTTGCTAGTGGACATGTGAGTTTCAAATTTTTATATATACACATGTATATGTACATGCATATGTATGCATAGATCTAGATAGATATTTTAAAATGCAAGTGCATTCTTAAAAATAACTTTTATAAAATTTATTTAATATATTATATGTATTTAACACATTGTGTACACAATTTTAACTGCAGGGGTTAGCACATCCATCAAAGTAGGGTTCTCATTCAGATGGTCATTTGACTAGGATTCAATATTCATATTAGGCCCTACACTAGATTTATGATCTTTACTAAATGTATTTTCTTATATGATGATCTCTAGTATTCGAAATTTGATGATCTCTAACTGTTGGAAATTGTGTCTCAACTTTCTGGCTTGTATCTTTGTTCAAGTCTTCATTGTCAGCCAATCGCTGGAGTTTTTAAGTTCGTAACCTAAGTCATGGAGTTTGGAAGTTTCGTAACCTCTTGACTGACCGATCTCCTTTGTTGTCATGACATCGGTGATTTTTTATAACTTGTAACCTAAGTCATGAAGTTTGGAAGTTTCGTAACTTCCTCGACTAAGCGACAGTGGTATCGACTTGTCACCGGATTTGTAAACTCATAACCAGTAGTTGGAGTTATGAAGTTTTTGTTTTCCCCGACTGAGTGACAGTGGTATCAGCTTGTCATGGGAATTGGTAACTTTGTAACTTGTATGCAGTGGTTATGAAGTTATCATTTTGAGCAACACACCGATGGGAGTTCACTTTGGTGGGGCCATTTCGATGGTTGGTTTGACTGCGGGAGTACGAGTGAGTTGGTAATCAAAAGGGATAAATCGTGGATACCTAAAGTCTTTGGGATTTTGTTTATAAAAAATTGACAGTTAATATTCCGCGCCAATGTGGGATAATGTTGATGGTTGAGCTTCTTGGCAGTTGAGCGAATCAAATCGGTTTGGATAGTAGATTCCTAGAAATCGAAGGGTCAAATTGAATATAGAAAATAAGAAGAATGATAGACCGATGGGTATTGTGTGTTGAGCAGACTGTATGTTGAAAGAACATTGTAACAGTGTTGCGATTGATTGTGTGGTTGGATGATTATAATGCTGTTGTGTAATATCAGAGAACTAATACCTGGGAAGGGGGCATTTGTAACTTTATTGTAATTTAATTTTACTATGAATAAAGTGACTTCTCTTTGGTGGTGGGTTTTTCTCCTGAAAGGGTTTTCCCACGTAAATTTGGTGTTTATTCTCTATTGATATTATTTTCTATTCTTGTATGTGTGAATCTTAATGCTCTGTAGTTTGAAATTAAAAGTACTACATTATTCTCCTATGAATTGATATTAGGAAAGCATTTTTTGTACTAGAGTCTTTCCTTACAAGTGGTATCAGAGCCTAGCAAGTTGTGTTATTCTTTTGGGTTGGTTGGGTTTTTTGTGTCAATTTTGTTTAGTGGGAGTCTTGTATAAGTCTGGTAATTGTCAAATTACAGATTGAGATGGAACTAGAAAGTACATCTGGAAAGACTGAAATTGAGAAATTCAATGGCAACAATTTTGAGTTGTGGAAATTCAAAATGGAAGATTTGTTGGTTGAGTGTGATCTTTGGATTGTTGTGTCTGGAACGAAACCTTCTGGCATGAAGCAAGAAGATTGGGATCTTGCAAATCAAAAATCAAAAGGGTTGATAAGGCTATGTTTGGTAGACTATGTTCTTCTTAATGTGCATGAAGAAAAGACTGCAGCCTCCTTGTCGAAAAGACTTGGAGATATTTATCAGGGAAAGTCCTTGGTAAACAAGTTGTTCTTGAGGAATAATTTGTATTCAAGAAGGAGCGTTTGTTGCTAATCACTTGAATAATTTTAACATGTTGATTGCTTAGTTAACATCTGTGGGTGTGAAGATTGAAGAAGAAGATCACTATATGTTGTTGTTATGTCCTTTGCCCGATTCTTGGGATCACTTGGTGATGGCCATTGGGAGTACAACATCCACTTTTAAGATGGAAGATGTTGTTGCTTCTTTTTTATCAAAATAAATGAGAAGAAAATATTTTGAGATGGCGAAGAGGCTCTTGTTGTTTGAGGCCAATCGAAAGAAAAAGACAAGAAGAAGGACAAGAAATCAAATCAAAATCAGAAGGGAGGTCAAAGTCTCCTGGAAAAAAGTCCAAGGTGAAGTGTTGGAACTGTGGGCAGCTTGGTCATATCTGAAAGGATGGCAAAGAGGAGAAAAAGAAGAAGAAGAAGAAATCTTCTGACAATGATTCTTCTCAAAGCGAAGCAGATGCCTTCATTGCAGCCTTGGCAACTCAGGCATTAGATGATGTCTAGTTGATTGATTTTGGAGCATCTTTCCACATGACATCTCATAGAAACTGGTTCACAAAGTATGAAAAATATGATGGTGGAAAGGTGTATTTGGAAAGTGATTCATCCCTGGATATAGTTGGTCATGGAAGAGTCAGAATTTAGTTCCCTAATGGAAGGGTGAAGGGAATCAATGATGTTATGCATATACCAGGTCTAGCTCAAAATTTACTTTCTATTAGTAGGCTGAATGATGCCAGTGTACAGGTCTCTTTATCTAATAGTGTTTGAAAGATGACAAAAGGCTCTATGTTGTTGGAAAAGGGTGCTCAAATTGGTACTCTATATAAGTTGGACACCAATGCAATTCAATCCAACAGTGCTTTTGAAAAACCATGTAAATCTATAGGGAAAGAGACTTGATTGTTCCAACAGGAGCTAATTCTTCAAAGATGGAGCTTCCAGCTGAGAAAAAATGTTGTGGCATCACAGGCTAGGCCACATTGGAGAAAGAGGTTTAAAAACCTTGAAAAATAAAAACCTAGTTGAAGGGCTTGATGACTTTAACCTTGAATTTGAATTTTGTGAACATTGTATATATGGTAAACAACACTGTGTTTCATTTTATTCTAGTCCTCATAAATCTTCTAGTATACTTGATTACATTCATTCTGATGTGTTTGGTCTAGTAAATATTCCTTCGTTATCGAATTCTAAATATTATGTTTCTTTTATTGATGACTATTCGAGAAGGGCATCTGTGTATTTTTTAAAGAGTAAATCAGAAGTGTTCAGTAATTTTAAGGAATTTAAAAACCTTGTGGAAAATCAGACTAGAAGGAAAATGTTTAAGGACTAACGATGGCGGTGAGTTTTGTTTTGATGAGTTTGAAAGGTATTGTAAAGATCATGGAATTAAAAGACATAAGACTACACCCTATACTCCATAGAAAAATGGAGTTGCTAAAAGGTTCAACAAGACAGTGGTGGAAAGAGCACGAAGTATGCTGAACAATGTTGGCTTGGAGGAGAAGTTCTAGGCTGAAGCAGTTGCAAAAACATGTTATTTATTAAATTGTTCTCCTAATTTTTCTCTTGTTGAGAAGACACCTTTGGAAGCATGGTTTGGTAAGAAGCCCTCTCTTAGACACATTAGAGTTTTTTCCTGTGAGGCATATGCATATGTGTTGAATGAAAAAATATCTAAGTTAGAGAACAAAGCTATTAAATGTATAGTTATTGGCTATAGTGTTGGCATAAAAGGATACAAGCTTTGAAATCCTATGATTGAGAAGGTTTTGTACAACAAAAATTTTATTTTTCATGAGCTGAAGCCTTCTACTTAGGATGTACAGCCATAGATAAAATTAGAAAATAAAAAGGATGTAGTTGAAATTCCTTTGACACTAGATAAAGAGGAATTAAAAATTCAAAATGTACCTGAATCTAAGGAGAGCTTGAGCAATTCTGAGAGTTCTGAAGAAGAAAAACAACCTCAACCTCAACCCTTGAGGAGTTCAACACGTGAAAGAAAGCAACCTAATAGGTATGGGTTCTCTATGTTAGATTCTACTTGTGCCTATGCTTTTATTACTAGCACTGCTGAGCCTAGGACTGTTATAGAGGCAATTAATATGCCTAATGGAAACTCTTGGTTGGAAGCCATGAATGAAGAAATGGAATCATTAGAAAAGAATGACACTTGGAGTTTGGTGCCCTTGCCTGAAGGCAGAAAAGCTATTGGCTGTAAATAGGTATTTAAAAATAAAATAGGTCTGGATGGAAGTGTTGAAAAGTATAAGGCGAGGTTGGTTGTGAAAGGTTATTCCCAGGTAGAGGGAATTGATTATGGAGAAATTTTTTCTCCTATAGCTAAGCTGACATCTATTAGATTTCTTCTGTCACTTGCAGTAGCGTATGACTTAGAGATTGAATAGATGGATGTGAAGACAACATTTCTTCATGGTGATCTTGAAGAAGAAATTTATATGTCCCAGCCTGAGCACTATGTGGAAAAAGGTAAATAATATCTGGTATACAAGTTGAAAAGATCTCTGTATGGATTAAAACAATCTCCTAGAATGTGGTACCAGAAGTTTGACACATGTGTTTTGTCTTTGGGATTTGTAAGATCAAAATCTTATCATTGTGTGTATTTCAAATCTGAAAATGATCATGTCTTAGTTATTTCCCTGTATGTGGATGACATGTTGTTCATTGGGAATAGTAAGCTTCTGATCTAAAATCTCAGTTGTCTACAAAGTTCAAAATGAAAGATCTTGTTGTAGCAAGGTATATTCTGGGGATGGAAATAACCAGGGATAGAAAGAGTAAAAAAAATTGGCTTAGCCAGAGTAAGTATATTAACACTTTTCTGGAGAGATTTGGTATGATTGATTGCAAGCAGCTAGTTGTTCCAGTTTTCTAGGGAACGAAACTATCTGTTGAAGATTTCCAAAATCTCCTACTAAGATGGAGGACATGACCAAAGTACCTTATGCAAGTGCAGTTGGTAGATTAATGTATACAATGGTCTGCACAAGGCCAAAAATTTCCCAATCAATGGGAGTTCTTAGCCAGTTTATGGTGAATCTAGGAAGGCCACATTAGGATGTTGTGAAAAGAGTTTTTAGATATTTAAAAGGTACATCTCAATACACTTTGTGTTATCAGGGTAACTCGATTAGATCACAACATTCTCTCAACATTAGAGGTTATGTGGATTCTAATTGGGCAAGGGACCTTGACAGTCGTAGATCCACCAGTGGATATATTTTCATGTTGAATGGTGGTGTAATTATTTGGATGAGTAAGCGATAGAATGTAGTCGCTCTATCCACTACTGAAGTTGAATACATGGCAGCAACACATGCCTGGAAAGAAGTTGTATGGCTTAAAATTTTGTGTTATGATGTTGGGTTCAGTACAAGGAAAATTTTAATTTGTTGTGATAGTCAGAGTGCTATTTGTTTGATGAAAAATCCAACTTTCCATGTCAGGATGAAACATATTGATGTGCAGTATCATTTTATACGAGATATGGTGGAGGATGGAAAGGTTTGTTTAGAAAAGGTGGATACTTTGGAAAATGTTGCAGATGTGTTGACAAAGCCCGTGAGCACAGACAAGTACAAGTGATGTGTTAGTTCAATGGGCCTTGGAGCCCATGACCTTCATTAACTTCAAAGTTTGGAGGAATCCATTAAGTCTTCATCAAGTGGGAGATTGTTGGAAATTGTGCCTCAACTTGTTGGCTTGTATCTTTGTTCAAGTCTTCATTGTCGGCTGATCGCTAGAGTTTTTAAGTTTGTAACCTAAGTCGCAGAGTTTGGAATTTTCGTAACCTCCTGACTAACCAATCTCCTTTGTTGTCAAGGAATTGGTGATTTCTATAACTTGTAACCTAAGTCACGGAGTTTGGAAGTTTCGTAACTTCCCCAATTGAGTGATAGTGGTATCAGCTTGTCATAGAATTTGGTAAACTCATAACCAACAGTGGGAGTTATGAAGTTTTTTTTTTCCCCAACTAAGCAATAAAGGTATCGACTTGTCGCGAGAATTGGTAACTTTGTAACTTGTATGTGGTTGTTATGAATTTATCATTTTGAGTGACCCACCGATGGAAGTTCACTTTGGTGGGGCCATGCCAATGGTTGGTTTGACTGCGGGAGTATGAGTGAGTTGGTAATCAAAAGGGCTAACTCATGGATACCTAAAGTCTTCAGGATTTTGTTTATAAACTAATAACTGTTAATATTTTGTGCCAATGTGGGATAATATCAATGGTTGAGCTTCTTGGTAGTTGAGTGAACCGAATCGGTTTGGATAGTAGATTCTTGGAAATTGAAGGGTCGAAGTGAATATAGCAAATAAGAAGAATGACAAACCAATGGGTATTGTGTGTTGAGCGGACTGTATGTTGAAATAACATTGTAACAGTGTTGTGATTGACTATGTGGTTGGCTGATTATAATGTTGTTTTGTAATATCAGAGAACTAATACCTATGAAGGAGGGATCTGTAACTTTATTGTAATTTTTTTTACTATGAATAAAGTGACTTCTCTTTGATGGTGGGTATTTCTCCTGAAAGGGTTTTCCCACATAAATTTGGTGTCTATTCTTTGTTGATATTATTGTCTATTTTTGTATGTGTGAATCTTAATGCTCTATATTTTGAAATTAAAAGTACTCCTACATTATTCTCCTATGAATTGACATTAGGAAAACGATTTCCACACTAGAGTCTTTCCTTACACTAAATTACATTTGCTTATATGATATACATTTGATCTCTAACATACATTTTCTTATTTGATGACCTCTTTGCTTATAACATGTTTATGTTTATACATTGAATCTATTTACATGTATGTGTGTTTGCTTATGTTTAAATGTTTACATGGCATGCATACATTTGCTTATATTCAATATACATACATAATTTTCTTATTTGATGACCTCTTTGCTTATAACATGTTTATGTTTATACATTGAATCTATTTACATGTATGTATGTATTTGCTTATGTTTAAATGTTTATATGGCATACATACATTTTCTTATATTCAATATACATACACAATTTGCTTATTTGATGACCTCTTTGCTTATAACATATTATGTTTATACATTGCATCTATTTACATGTATGTATGTGTTTTCTTATGTTTACATGTTTATATGATATACATGCTTATCTCTAGTAGAATTTTAGGAGAAGAGTATTTCATTTTAGCCAAAAATCAATAATGCACATTGAAATAAGCTTTTTTTACGCTGAACCCACAAACAAAGACCATCAAAATGGTCCCAAATGTTATTATAGAATCCCCTAGAGTTGTGAAATTTTATGTTAGTTCATTTGATCACAACATTCCATTTGAACCTATATTCCCAAAGATAAGGAAATGAATGTCACTTTATAATTAAGTTCATCTGTGTTGATCACAATAAATATTTTGCACACACACCCCTTGAATTTTATAGTAAGTAGTAAAAAATTATAAAATAAATTACTCCCAAGCAAGTAAATTAATGATACTTTATAAATGAGTGTATTTACAAGCCTATTTATTAATGCACATGTTCTACTAGAGTTTTAAAATTTGATAAAAATGATGAAATTAAAATATTGATACAAAATAAGAACAAATAAAGTGCATCACTTTGTGGTACACAAAACTCATATTTTTTTCAAATGACTTAAGCAACATGAACCATTGAGGAGTTGAGAACAAAATATAATTATAAATAAAAGGTAGGAGGTTTCAACTTAGGATAGGAAAATTTTATTCTTTGAAACATTAAGAAAATTCAATTCAAATTATACCTCTATGTGCTCAAATCATTGTTCTACCCTCTTTACATCTCCTACAAATAAAAATATCTCAACTATTGATTTAGAACCATCAAGGTGTGTTTGGATAACTAGAATGACCATGGAAATTTTCCTCTACTATATATTGGGTTGTTCCCTTACTCTGCAATGAGCATAATTTATCTAAGAGACACTTTATTAAACACTATGTTATCTCATTGGTTGAGATAATCTTGCACCTTTGGTATCAAGCTTGAGGAATACTATCTTTCTGACAAGGAACAAAATTCTAAAATTACTCTATGTTGCATACCTATACATTAAATAACAACAAACTCCACAATGAAATAACTTGTTTGATTACCACTTGAATCATTTAAATACAAGATTATTTTTCATTATTCCATATCAAATTGAAAGATTAATTCACATTTATATCACTTGGAGCACAAATTTTGAAGGGATTTTTGCACATTTATCAAGAAGGAAAATATTGGAAAAGACAACTTTTCATTTTTATCAATCAAGGAAAAATTTGGAGGAAAATTTAACTAAGTTGGTAGCGGATTTTTTTTAGGACCATCTTTAACTTGAAGAAGAAAATGGGACAACAAAGAAAAAGAAAAAATGTGTCTCAACGAAAAATTGTCAAAAGAAGAAGAACAAAAGAGGCATGAACAGAACTTGAAAAATTATCATAGAAAGAAACAAGGTACATGCTTGTTTCTTCTCTCTTTCTCAAGTGTGTGTTTAGGACTTTTATTAACACCTCAATTTTTTTCCTTATCAATATATTTCCAATTATGAAAACCATGTTAGATTTAACTTGGAAACTTTAATAATAAAAATAGTCATCTTGCATAGACATTACCTAAATTCCTTATCATCTATTTCAAATTTCTTTTCTTCCATGGAATTATTAAGTTCAAGAATCTTTTATTTTATGTGTTTCAACTCCACTTAAATAGCTCATAGTCTCTCACTTTATTTGCTTGCATGTAAATTTAAACAAGCAAGAAATTCTCAAGCTAAATTCAAGCCAAATCTAGATATTGGATCAAACGAATATGTTGAAGAACACATGGACCTTGAAGATAGGGAGGAGATCCAAGTTCAAACAATTCTTGTTGGAGAGGGGTTAGGATCACTTCCTTCTACTGGTATGGATGACCATATATAAAACTAGTTGAAACTTCTCTCACTTATAGCATCAAGTCTTATCACTTTGTTTGCTTGCATACATAAAATTCACTTATATTTAACATCATCTCTCACTTTCTTTCCAAAATATTTTGTGACATGTAGAAAGGGCTCAACAAGCAGGAAGTTCTCATGTTGAAGTTGAGCCAAATCTAGATATTGGATCAAATGAATCCATTGAAGAACACATGGACCTTGAAGATAGAGAGGAGGCCCAAGTTCAAACAATGCATGTTGGAGAGGGGTCAGGATCACTTCCATCTACTAGTATAGATGAGCATATAAAACTAGCTAAAAAGGTGAGGAAACAAATTTCTTACAGAAATTTAGATCATTTGCTTGAAATGGATATGAAGAAACTGAAATGTTATGTCGACTAGCTTACAAATAAGAGAAAGAGGTTAATGACTAAATCTATAAATGGAATAATAAATGATGATTTCAATCATCTTGAAACACTTGAAAAAACCCAATTGTTATTACGTTTACTTCTTCGTAATGAGATGAAAGAGTCATTACAATTGTTGGGTATACATTCAAAATCAAATAAGAAAAAACATGTTGCATTACAAAAGGATATTGTTCAAAATGTCAAAAAGGGTTTAGATTCCATTGGGAAAGGATCTCGATCACTGGATAAGGCCACTACAAGAAAGGTCATGTTGACATCTATTATAAATCAAGATATAGCAAGAAAAAGAAAAATGTTAGCACTTTCAGCTAAAATTGGTTATAGTAGAACCACACTAATAAAATATGAGAAAAAGAGAAAGATTTTGGATGAGAGTTCAGAAGGAAATTGGGAAATTATGTGTAGAGATCCCTGTTATGATAGGATTGAAGATGTTTTTAGGAACTTGATCTCAAGTTTTTGGCATGATCAAACTCGTCCATTATCAAATAACAAATATGTTATGAGACACAAGATTGGGCCTAGTATTTATGAAAATCATATCAAACATTGGCTATACATAACACAAATTGAGATGTGTATGAACTTTTGTAATATATATCCTCATATAAAGATTGGGAAAACAATGTTTGAAAGGTTAAAGCCATATTATGTGAAGATAAACAAGTTTTTTGAAACTTGTTGTTGTCGTTATCATATTGAATTTGATCTCTACTATCAGGTATTTTGAAAGATGAGAGAAGAGAGTTGTGGTTTTCAAAATACACCTCTGAAATAGGAAAGTTTTTTCATAAAGGCTATGTAATGTGATCATGAAAATGGACCTCAAATAAATTGTATAAAAGGAATTTGTGAGACATGTGAAAATTTGGCTAAATTTCCTTCAAGAAATGAGGATACTGACCTAACAAAGACAGTAAATTGCAAGAGGTAAGTATTTTTTTTAGAGAGTTTCTTTGTTTTAATTTGATTAGATTGTTATTTGAATTCTCTAATGTAATGTTTCATTGATTGTGTGGTTTATTACTTATTCACATATTTTACTCACATAGGTACAAGTATGTAAAGTTTCAAAAAAAATTGGGAAAGAATCCACAAGGTTGAACTATGTAGAAGAGGAAATTCCTATTGGAAAATTTATGGAAGATTTTTGAAAATTGATACAACCATACATACAACATTCCTTTTTTTCTAAGTGGAAATCAGAACAATTCCAAACATTGAGAGATACTTTCCCACTTGGAACAGTTCTATCAGTAGTTGACTTTGCAGAAAATTACTCCTTTGTACATCAAAAGGAGATTCAATCAGAATATTAATTTTCAAAGAAGATCACTATTATGACCAGCTCATGTGTGTTATCGACATGCACAATCAAAGTTGGATGGTGTTGAGAGTAAATATGAAGAACGAGACATTAAGAAAGAATATCACTTTTATATCAATATAGTCACTTACTAATTGCTACC